>CM024333.1:26163332-26341184 GCA_014170255.2 Drosophila triauraria | reverse complement strand
GGTTAGGACTTTTGGTCGACTTGCAAATACCACAGTTAGCTACGTAATTACGGATCTGGGTCACCATCCCGGCCAAAATAAATAACGCTTCAACTTCTCAATCATTTTGGTCATACCTACATGAGCCGAATCTGGAGCATCGTGAGCTCGATACAAAATCGTGTTTCGTAATGCTGTCGGAACCCAGAGCTTCCAAGCCTCCGCTTCTTGCACTGCATCCCCTTCGAGATTTCTGTCCGTTTGTACACGAATTTACCTGATATTCTCAGATCGGGCAATCTTGTTTGATTTCGTTTTATTTGGTCGATCAGGCTTCGGTATTCCTCTGAATCGAATTCGCTAGAAGACAAATCAATAATTGGGCCTGCGTCTGTGACTTCCTCTAAGTTAGATTCTTCACGACGCGACAAAGCATCGGCGACCACGTTCTGCGAACCGCTTCTATGCTTCACGCTAAATGAAAACCCTGCAGGTGAATCGACCACCTTGCCAACCGTCCGGACAGGTCTTTTGCTTCATCAGCCACTGTAGGGATGCGTGGTCTGTCACTACGCAAAAATCTTGTCCCTCTACATAAGCACGGAACTTTTGATTCCTTTTATGACTGCTAGACACTCTAGTTCGGTTACCGAATAATTGCGCTGCGCTTTCGTAAGCTTCTCGGACATGTACGCTATTGGTAACTCAATGCCGTCTTCATTTTCTTGTGCTAGCACACATCCAAGTCCATAAAGGCTTGCATCACAGAGCAATATGAACTTTTATGGAAATCTGGGGTTCTCAATACTGGTGAGGAGGTCAGTTTTGACTTCACTAGGTTAAACGCCTCTTCAGCCTCATGATTCCAGTTAAACGTACGATTTCTCTTAAGCAATTCTGTGAGTGGTAAAGTAATTACGGCGTAATTATCTACGAATCGCCTATACCACCCTGCCAGTCCCAGGAACCTGCGAAGTTGTTTGACTGTTGTCGGAATCGGGAACGTGTCAATTGCGCTAACTTTGCCTGGATCGACTTTAAGCTGTCCATACCCTATAATAAAGCCTAAATATTTAATCTCAGTCATACAAAATTTTGACTTGGCTATATTAATTGTTAAATTAGCTTTCCTCAGATACATCGCGATTTCTTCTAATAACTCCATGTGAGATTCGAAATCGTCCGACAGAATTAATAAATCGTCTAGATATACGAATACCCTTGTGCGCAAATGGGCTGGTATTACTACGTCCATTAGCCTGCATAGTGTTTGTGCTGCGTTACACAGGCCGAACGGCATTACTTTATACTGATACAAAGGCCTGTTGGGGATCGTGAACGCTGTACATTGCCTAGACTTCTCCTCAAGTGGAATCTGCCAGAACGCGTGTTTCATATCGAGACCCGTTATGTACCGCGCTGGTGGCAATCTGCTGAGGATTCCGTCTACATGCGGAAGTGGATAGGCGTCTTTACGGTTAACTTGTTCACCTCCCTCGAGTCCAAACATAACCGAACCTTCTCTCCTCGCTTCACCAACACGCAGTTACTGCTCCATGGGCTTCGAGATTCTTCGATCACGCCTAATGCTAACATATTCTCTATTTCCGCAAACATAATTTTCTCCTTAGCTGGTGAAATGGGCCAATGCCGCTGTTTTACCGGCTTTGCTTGACCAACATCAATGGAATGTTCTATTAATTGAGTTCGACCTAATCCTTCCGATTCATAAGAGGGAGTTTAGAGATTATTTTTCTAGCCTCTTCTGTTGCTCGCTCAAAGAACGTGTGTTTTCGGGATGTCATCGGGATCGTCGTCCCGCCCTACATCCAGTTCGTCTACACTTTTGGTCTCTTCCATTATTTTGGACAACAGGCCGAAGTCTCGCCAGAAATCAATTCCCAGATAAATATCTTGCTTGAGCTCTGGAATCACAAAAAACTCGACGGAATGAGTACGATTCCGATAATTTACGTCTACCACAAGTCTACCTACAACTGGGCACTCTGCGTTATTCGCGGTTTTAATGCGACCTGAACATTTTCGTACACTTGAGTTCTGCGCTAGGTCTTTGGCAGCGTTGCCTCCGATACAACTTATCGTTGCTCCTGAATCGAGTAACGCCACATAGCGTTTATCCACTAAATCGATTTCTGTATATAAACGGTTATCGGAATTCATAAAAACAGCTGCTATTAACTTTTTCCGATTCTGTCGAACCTCCTTCCAAAATGATCGAGCTCTGGATGTTGAACGTCTGGGTTTGTAAGAATCAATACTGCTGCAACCGTCTTCGAATATTCTTCGTCTGGCTTCAGCGTACTGTGCTTCCCGTATATGATATGGCTGGTTAATTTTGCTGTGTTTGGGTGTGCCTCACGCAGATTTGAAACTTCATACGGTTCTGTCTGCGTACCTCCACTGGCTTTTAATGTTTTGGATGCGACGCGTGGATTCTGGTCGACGCATCCCGTTGTCGGTTTTCCGATGGTCTACAGTGCTGACAGTTTGGCTTAAACGTGTTCTTGGCTCCGCATCCGTAACAGAAAATGCTGCGGACTTCAAGACACTCGTCGAATCTGTGGCCAAACTTGTCACAGTTCCAGCATTTAATTTGACTAGGCTGTAGAGCTGACACATCTTCTATCCCTACATCCTCAGATTCCTTTTCTAGTTGAGCAATGTAAGGTCGCGTAGCAAATTGGTTCTTCCCTTGCTGCGGTCTATTCTGCTTGCAAAACTGCTCGTGAGTTCGTATTTCTTCCCTTAAGGTAACTAAGGAGTTTATGCGCAAATGCATTAGCTCGTACCTTAGCGATGGTTTCGCGTGTCGAATCAGAAGTTCAACTAATGATTTTTCTGAGATTCGAGTACTCAAGCGCGAAACTAACTTTTCTATTTGGAATTGGTACTCTTCAAACGGTTCTCTGTCTGCTTGACGCCTATTATTGATTAATTCCCATATGTCCATGTCTGTATCTACATCTCTGAATTTCTGTCTAAATTCCCTGCAAAACTCTGCCCAGGTAAAGTGTGCACAGGATTGGTGGAATTTCCAATACCACTCATTCGCTTTGCCGGTAAAGAATAGGTGTAGATGATCACTTAGAAGCTGATGATCACCATTTAAATTCTGTCTGGCTAGTGCTTGCACTCTGTACAGAAAATCCTCTGTCTGCAAGCCATCTTTGGCTCCATCAAATTTGACGTGCCAACTCTGAATAATACCAGGAACCTTCTCAGGCTGCACTGAAGTGTGCGATCTCTCCGAGTTCTGACTTGGTTGCCGATTAACTACTCTATCGTGTTGATCCCTGACGGGTAAATTCAATCTTGGCCCTGGCTGCGTTTGATCAGCCGTTAAGCCTGTTCTCTGTGTCATATTGTTCATGCTTCTCCTCGGAGATTGAGTGTTCTGTTCGAGCTGCAAATTCGCTATCTGTGACTGTACGAAAACGGTCAAGTCTTGCATAAGCTTCTGTTGCTGCGACTGCATCGCTTCTTGTACTACTCTACCTATCTCTTCCACACTCTCTGCTCTAGAAGAATTGAAACCAGATGGTGTATTAGCGCTTCTATCGCGCTGTTGCGCCGCGTTACCACGTTGCTGGGACCTAGTAACCATACCTCTGCGTTGCCCCGAACTTCGCCCTCTTCTTGGATCATTCCTGTTACGGCCTCGGTTTGTGATAAGACTACTGCTGCCTTCGCCAGCGTCATATTCATTGGGTGCTCTTCCTAGATCAGATCTTTGCTCTGCATCTGCCAATTCGGCTAACAAATTGTTGTTCGATACTGACAACTGCTGTACCGTGCATGGTTGATTACAAGTCGGACACGAGTTAGTCGCCGCCAAGTGATCTCTAATACACTGATGATGAAATCGGTGATTACAAGGAGATGCTGCTGTCAGATCATCCACGTCTAAAGTTCGAGCGCATATAATGCAAACTCTTTCGTCATTGTTGGGCGCAGTTGCCAAATTCTCTAAACTATGATGAAGTGGCATTTTTCGCTAAGTTATGAATATGTTATTAATTGCTTTATGTTTTCTAATTACGGTCTGTGTTTTCCAGCTAGTTTCTGTCAAAATCCATCCGGCTAAGCGTTCTCTCTTAACCAACTCTGCTCTAATATTGTCTATTTTGTTGCGGCTTGTAGGTTCGTATTCGCTGTACTGGTCATCCATCGAAGTTCCTCCGACTACATGATATTCCTAAGTACGCGTACAGTACCTCTCGCCAGCAGATTAAACCTCCGCCTTTGAATAGTTTTCTGCGCCTGGTTAGTACTGGTCGATAATACCACGAACTTTTGATAAAATATCGCAATTCCAATATACTAATTCCGCACTCGCTTCCCTCTACCTTCTGGACGGGAGTTTGACCTACCTAATTAATTTCAGGCTTGAAATCCGCGTCTGCGAGTGGGTTCGTTGCGGTCGCCTTAGTCCGTAAGATCTCGAATAGTAGACGCGATTCCGGCTAAGAAGTCCTCACTCGCTATTTGCAAATCTCGAGTATGAAATAGTAATGATTTCTGCTGATTAAACTAATTAAAATTCTATTGGATGGATTTTCGAGCATTTTACATGGGCCAGTACCTCCCGAGGGTCCTGAACCTATAAGCAATAGGTATTTTCGGCTCCTGCGAGTTGTACTCTACATTGATATTCTTATTTCCTCTTATTTCTCAATTGCAGATAACGGTTTCTAGCCCCACGTTGGGCGCCATCTTTATTTATGTAGTAGCCAAGTGGCAGGTGCTCACTAGATGCTGTGGGTTTTCTAGCGTACAATCGGATCGGTATTTCGTGCACTTCTTGCTATGCTCGGTACAAAGCTCGTCGGATATGGCGTGGGCCTTCCTCGCCGACTATATGTCACACCCTTTCACTACTATAATAAAAGTTTTAAGTGCACATTCTGAAAGCTAAATGATTGGACAAACGGTTGAATAATTCAGACACTCGGACAGACCCTAAAGAGTAGGTTATAAGGGAGGAACGCCCGCGTTGTGGGGTGGCTAAGGTGTCATTTGCCCCACGTCTTTACCCTCCCTGCCGTGGTAACTCAAGATAATCGGTTGTTACCCTTTACAAACCTCCTTGTTTGTATTTTAGATCATGCTGACGTTATTTGACATCCACTTCGCTGTACTTACACAAGACCAATGATATTAGATTATTTCTCCATTATTATTTCATTATAATTCATGACAATTCCATTAGTAGTCTCTTACAATTGCTTTCCATTGTTCCTTAATTATTCTAAAGTCTCTCTTTTCCTATTCTACGTTAATTGAAATTAATTAATCAAATGCGTAAACGTGCGGCTCACTTAGGATCCCTTTTAAATTATACGTGTTCAAAGATATATATATATATGTATAGGTACATATATACGTAAAATACACAAAGCCTCTGGCTCAAAATTACTTTCTGTGTACAGACTTACGATCAGATCCTCCGCTGCTAGTTCGTTGGGCCCATCGAAGATGCAAGGTGCTGAACTCTGTTATTTGGATATCACAGAAAACGTTATTTAAATCAGGATGTTCGCGTTCGCATTCACAAAATTACGCTAAATGGCGAAAACAACAACAATATCAGGATATCGTCTACGATACACAATAACTAAATGTAATTCATTTCAAAACTTCTCTAAATCCTCCTTTAGATCGCCGGCTTCATCCAGCAGGACCACGCGCGTTTTCCTTGGTGCGTCTGCATAACCATCGACAGCTCACATGGCTGCTGTGCGATCGGATTCTTCAGATGCCCGCGGCGTTAATCCTCTCCCAGTTGCCGCTTCACTAGGGTCGCTGCCCCTTCACGGCTGCTCCTGGCCGTTACTTAAATTAGTAGCGCCTCGCCGCTGCACATACAGCAGGCTCGCACTGAGCTAGGGCTGCACGAGGCCGATTACATCACTCTCAGAACTCAGGCACAGGCCGCCTCTGGCCCGGTTCCTCGAGTTACTTCGCTTCCGGCTTTATTGCAGTTACACTCGAGCCTTTATTGCGCTGCCGCTACCGCCGTGTCAAAATATATGCTCCCAAAATGTAGGGTTATAGCACGTGCTGCGCGCGTTGGCCGCAGTCGCTGTTGCTGCCGCAGCAGGGCTTCCAACAAGTCAGGTTAGGGTTGTTCACAGGCGCTGCTGGCGCAGCCGCCGTGTTTGGCGATCACCAACTGCCGCTGCGCGTGGCTGCCTCGCAGGTGATACGCCCACGCCTTCGCTAGGGATGTAAGAACTCGTCGCCTGGCGCCGAAGTTTCCCTGCACAATTAAAGTTATTAACCACGGCTCTGAACTCTGCCGTCCCGCGGCTAATATTTACCCGCTCACAATGATGCACAACACTTGTCACTGTTTGTCACCGGTCTCTTGCTGCCGCTCTGCCTTTATATTAATTGGGTACTATACAATCCACGTGTCGAAATTGTTAAAGACAACTTATTTTCGATGCGTGTGTTCTTCTCCGAATTTCAAGTTCAAGTGAGCGAGCGTCACCGAACTTTGGTACAGCCGCGTGCCTTGCATAGCAAACGAGCCAGAAGCAACGGGACTTTTCCCAAATCCTCTCGGCGCTCTCGATACTCGCGAGCGAAGGAGCGGAGGAAGGGGAATAGCCAAAATCGTATGATTTCGTGGGCGCAGCGACTGCAGATAGAAGAGCTAGCAAGCGGTCTGGAAAGTGATACCCTACATTTCCGTCAGGGCATATGCGTGTCGACGGGTCGATAATGACTATTTTATCTTACAACTTATATTAACTCATATTTCTTTATTTGTCTTTCTGCGGACCATCTGACCCCTACAATCTTTAATAACAACGAAAATCGGCTAATTTGACCCGATCGTTCCTATTGCAGCAATTGGATATAGTGGTCCAATTTCGCCAGTTCCGATATCATATACTAACTGAAATAGAAATGAGACTATTCTGAAAGTTTGAACCCGATAGCTCAAAATCTGAGAGACTAGTTTGCGTAGCAACGGACATACGGACAGACAGACGGAGGGACGGACAGACAGAGGGAGAGACAGACGACCAGACAGACGGACAGGCAGACGGACGGACAGACGGACGGACAGATGGACATACAGACAGACAGACAGACGGGCAGGCAGGCAGACAGACAGACGGACGGACAGACGGACATGGTCAAGAATATATATGTATACTTTATAGGGTCGGAGATGCTTCCTTCACTGCGTTGCAAACTTCTGGTTAAATATACATACATATTACAAGACCCGCCGCAAAAAAATTAAAATGTTTTATTGGTTCACTCACCTATTCCTGTTCACTTTTTAGACTGTTTTAACTGGACTTGGAGCTTGTAACCCGGATGTTGAACTGAACTGAATTGCTAGCGGAGACTTTATTCAAAGGAAGCAAAGGTAACAGTTCGAGCAGAGCCTACTTCCATACATGCTAACTGTGTGGCCAGATTAGCTTGCTGAACACATAGCAATGGCCTTATGACACTACATTTAAAAATTCACTAATTAAAGTTTTCATTAGAAGCAAGAATAATAACAAAAAGAAGTTTTCACCGGCATGGTTTTTCCGCTAACTAAATAACAAGAGCGGGTTAAAAATCAGCTTAAGGGTTTTCTTATTCATTTCTGCAGGAGTGTTTGCATGAGGATTCCAGAAATTGTTAATTATGGTCTGCGAATTCTGACAATTGTTATCCTTTACCTTTTAAATTGGTGTGCCCGTAGTCGCATTACGAAAAAATCTGAACCAAACAAGACATCTTGTTGTCACTGTTCCGGAGGACATCTCACCATAACTGGCGCAGTCGAAAGGTCTTCTGAAGACAACAAAGGAAGACCCAATAAATAAAAGATGCAGCTAATTTTTAGATAGCGTTAAACTATCTCAAGGGCATTACATTTGCAGAGATGGTTGTTATGTTGTCTTTGGGTGGGCTCCAGCTTCCAATACAGCTTGAAGAGATGCGCTTATTCAGGGCCTAAAAGTTCAAATTCACCATAGCTCAAAATCAATAAACAAATTTTGGACCGGCTAACTCAGTCGGTAGAGCATGAGAGTCGACATCGAGCGAATTTAATTATTTGAGACGAGGTGGTTTAAAAAATAAAAAACTCGACGGACACGACGTTTAGTTTCAGTGTCAAATATCAACTGATTTGTCCTTATTGAAATTGTCATATATAAAGGATTTACATCGATAGCTTATTGTGTCTTACATTGGTTTGTGTTGGTGTATTTAGTTGGAATTCTGATTTAGACTTATTATACATGCTTATGTTCGTGTTGCGAAACTTATGCTGATTTAGACTTATTCTACCTGCAAGTGTTCCCGTTGCGAAACCGGATGCATACGAGAGTTTATTAACTCTTGTCGCGAATTTGTTTATTACAGAGTTCAATTTAGGTTTCGGTTGCGAAACCGGATGCTTACAAGAGTTTATTAACTCTTGTTGCGAAATCGTTTTATTTGACCTTTATAGAGTCCTATAACTTATGAACTGTCTGGCTAATTGGGTTTATTTGGATGTTGGTGCTATGTTCTGGGAATGGAGTGGACCTGTACATAACTTCTCCCCTTTAGAAAAGAATTCTCCTGAAATATATTATTGTTCAGTTGGATTTTAATCTTTTGTGTTTTAATATAATCAGAATTATTAATATGGTTATTAGTACAATTACAGCGGCATTAAATGAATAGATTATAGATTAATTAATAATTCTTTAATTCTGATCGAGTTAAATTCGTTGTCAGCTATAATTTTATCTGGTTTTCCTAACTTTGTGAAATGCTCTTCTAGTTGTCTACTATAGTCATATGATTTCGATCATTTAGAGAATATGCTGCAGCAAACTTGGTAAATTTGTCTATAATTGTTAAGAAATGTGTATTTTTACTACGTATGTGTCTATATGGACAATCTGATTTTTATCTGACGGAGTTTCGGTTTTTTTGAATTTGTTCTTAATTGGATTTCTATCGTATTTGATTTCTTTGCACAAGTCACATTGGTTAATAACTATTTGTACCAATTCTAGTAGTTTTGGATGGTATATTCTATTTTTTAATTGGTTGTACGTTTCCTGAATACCTGAATGCATACTTTCTTTTACGTGATAGAACGATATTTGTTTGACTGCTTCTGTCTCGGTTTCGATGTTTTGAGCTCTAAGTGTGCATTTTATGAATTCTATCTATTAGAAAAAATTTCTATTAATTTTTCCTGTACTATATTGTATTCGTGGTACGGTAGATCTGAGTAAATTCCAATTTTTCCTAGGCTTATATATTTCTTAAAAATCTCCCCCATCGTTGGAAAATCATGTTTAGCTATAAAAATCATTCTTTTACCATTTACTGTTTTAATTTCCTCTGTTTTACAATTTGTAATGATTATCCGTGTTTTGTATTTATTAACTATTTCCTCCTTTATAAAAAAATGATTGTGTAAGTTCTCTTCGGCTGAGTGTATTGTTGCATTTGGCGAATTTTCTTCATGCTCCTCTATGTTTGCTATTATATTTACTTCCGACATATTGTCGTTATTTTCGTGTAGTATGTCCTTTGTATTCTTATAATCATTGTCTTCAAGTCTGCTCAAAAAGTCGGCTACTCTATTTTCCTTTCCTTTTAGATGGTCAATTTCAAATTGGTATTCTCCAAGTTTTAATAACCATCTTTGATGTCTAGGTGAAATATCTTTCCCTTTATGTCTTGAATGCAAAAATTTAATTGGTTGATGATCTGTTAGTATCTTAATTTTTCTTCCGTTGCGAAACCGGATGCATACGAGAGTTTATTAACTCTTGTCGCGAATTTGTTCATTACAGAGTTCAATTTAGGTTTGGGTTGCGAAACCGGATGCTTACAAATCGTTTTATTTGGCCTTTATAGAGTCCAATAACTCTTGAACTGTCTGGCTAATTGGGTTTATTTGGATGTTGGAATTATGTTCTGGAAATGGAGTGGACCTGTACATAACTCGCGCGCGTCTTAGCCCTAATGCCATTCGCCTGCGTACGCGCGACAAGCTTAAGAAGCCATTTGAGGATACTTTGTTGAAAATCGGATTTAATTAACTTTATTAACAAAATATTTAAAACGTATACAAGCAATCTTTGATTTCACTCTTTTGCTTTTCTTTAATTAGTAAAAATTACCATGGCTACTTTCGTTTTATTATGTTAAATATATGAAAACGTACACAAGACATATTGATTCTAATATTCTTATTGCTATTATCTATAATAGTGAATTCTACCATGGGTCACTTTGATTTTAATATGGTAACCTTTTGTTATTTCAATTATGTGTCACTTTGATTTGAATATTTTTATGATAGACCAAAGGTTTGATTATGTTTTCTGATAAAATCAATGATTTTTATATTTGCGTTTTTCTGCCAGTGTACTTTACCAATTAACACGCCCCACCTATATACATAAACATAACTTAGCTCGTTCCGCAACACAATCGAGACAAGAGAAAAACAAATTCAAGTACGTTGAGCCTAGGCTTAGGTCACGTGTACAAAATATATTGAAACACTTCGTATATTTTACTAGATCTGAATTTTAAAATCTACCACCAAAACTGCTGGCACCAAAACATCCAATAAACAATCTAATCTAGCTCTAATCCGAGTTTTCGGGCTCCGGGGACCCTGGCCGGGCTTGGCAAATCGTGCAGTCCAGGCGCGAGCGGTTTGGTCATGCTGCCTGCGTTGAAACTTGTACACTCTGGCGATGTTGCTGTCCAGCGGATCATCAGGGTTCGGGTCGGCCATGAGGGATGTGATCGATAGGAGCACCTTGGCCACGGTCAGGGCTGGAGACCACTCCCTATTCAGGATGTCCACGCAAATGTATCCCGAAGCTGCGATGTTGCAATGATATATCTTTGTCAAGAAATATACTTTCGGCGGCGTGAACGGATAGTTGTGGGCAAAGTGCAAGTCCAAATGAAACTCCCCACCCTCGTAAGGGGTCCCCTGCGGCCCCGGAACCCTTGCCCTCCAGTTGAAAAGGTTGTCGTTCACAACCTCGACTTGGCAGCCCTCGGGCGGCTCCTTCATGAAGTCCTGAAGCTCGCGGTTGAGGCGCCCTACGACGTGGTGACGCGGAAGTGGAGTGGAAGTGCGAACGGCACTTGTAGTAGGGTTTTCCTCCGAACCTCCAGAAGACGAACGCATACCGGTGCTTAGAATGCTTCGCAGCATCACCAGAAGACCTCTTGGGCGAGAAGGAGGAGTTGCAGGAGATGCGGCAGCTGCCTCGCGTGCTGCCTGTAGAAGTAGGTTCCGGTCATTGCCCTGCCGGTGGCGGAACCGCGGGCGTCCTCTCGGGCCATTGATGGCGCGTGAGGCCCTGGAAATCGGTAAGCTGGTTGGCGTCGTGTTGGCAGAAGGTCTCAAGGCCTGAGCTGCAGTCTCTCGGAGCAGCCGCAGCCGCTCACTGCGACGCGGAACCACTTCCCCGGCTTGAGCGGAAGCCATACGTGGTTGTCTACGACGCGGCGGCATGATCCTTTTGAGAGAACAATAATTTGACCCGATCGTTCCTAAGGCAGCTATAAGATATAGTGGTCCGATTTGGATGAAAACTTAAATGTAAGGGTATCTATTTAAAATGAAGGACCATTTACAAAATTTTAATCCGATATCTTTAATAACAACGAAAATCGGCTAATTTGACCCGATCGTTCTTATTGCAGCTATTGGATATAGTGGTTCAATTCCGCCCGTTCCGACATTATATACTAACTGAAATAGAAATGAGACTTTTCTGAAAGTTTCAACCCGATAGCTAAAAACTGAGAGACTAGTTTTCGTAGCAACGGACAGACAGACAGACGGAGACTGACGGACAGACGGGTAAAATCAAGAATAAATATACTTTCCTTCACTGCGTTGCACGCTTCTGGTCAAAATTATACCCTGCAAGGGTATAAGAAAATAAAAAATTGTTTTGTTGGTTCACTCACCTTTTCTTATATATTTTGTGCCCTTTTTTTCAGACTGTTTTAACTGGACTTGGAGCTTGTAACCCGGATGTTGAACTGAACTGAATTGCTAGCGGAGACTTCATTCAAAGGAAGCAAAGGTAACAGTTCGAGCAGAGCCTACTTTCCATAAATTTTTGTTTTGTTTTTTTTTTTTTGTTTTTGTCTAACCAGCGATATATAAAATCGACCGATCCCTTCTATGGCAGCTATATGATATAGTTGTCCGATCTTAATGAAATTAAGATTCTACAACTATACAAAAAAGCTAAATCTCGAAATTTATAGAAATTCGTTGAAAAACAGAAAAGTTACAATTTTTTTACCCGGTACCCATAGGGTACAAGGGTATTATAAGTTAGTGTCAACCGAGAATGTATGTAACAGGCAGAAGGAGGGATCTCCGACCCCATAAAGTATGTATATTCTTGATAAGCATCACCAGCCGAGTCGATTTAGCCATGTCCGTCTGTCCGTCTGTCCGTCCGTCCGTCCGTGTGAAACAACAGATCTCAGAGACTATAAGGGCTAGGGTTACCAAATTTGGTGACAGCATTGGAATCTGTTGCACGCATATGAAGTTTGTTTTAATATTTGGCCACGCCCACTTCCGTCCTCGAAAATCGTAAAAACTTTACATAACCTATAGTCGTAATTTTGGCTTAAAGTAAATAAATAAAATAAATAAGTAGGCATTTGCGGACGTTTTCTGAAAATTTGAGTGAAATCGGATGATAAACATATGGGAATTATTATACAATAAAGTTTGTATATGCTTCTTCTTCTTCTTCTGAGCCACAAAGGCAGTAGCGAAAAAGTTTTGCGGGCTTTCAGGCGCAGTATTAGTTCGTAATGCAGCTGCGTACAGAAGCTGCAGAATTTGTCTTTTCGAACATTGCTCAACTTCATTTGCTCAGCTTTATTTGTCAACATTTTGTGATTTCCATGTCCATGTGCTATTTAATCTCATGCACAATACTTTGGGTACCGGGTATCTCATAGTCGGTCACACTCGACTGTAGCTTTCTCACTTGTTTTATTATTAACTTCGCCACTATTCCTATGGCAGCTATAGGATATAGTGGTCCGACTTGAATGAAATTTTAATTGTATGGCTCTTTTAAATTAAAACGCCATTTACTAAGCTTTAATCCGATATCTTTAAAACAACGAAAATCGGTTAATTTGACCCGATCATTCCTGTGGCAGCTATAAGATATAGTGGTCCGATTTGTATGAAATTTAAAATGTATAGCTATAATATAAATAAAGGAGAAGAGATTAAATATATATTTTGAGTTTGCCCATACATTTCCTATGGCAGCTTTAAGATATAGTGGTCCGATTCCGGCCATTCCGACATATATACTAGCTGCAATAGAAAGAAGACTATCTGCAAAGATTCATTCGGATAACTCAAAAACTGAGGGACTTGTTTGCGTAGCAAACTTCACTGCGTTGCAAATATCATGGCAAAATTATAATACCCCGCAAGGATATAAAAACGATTTAAAATAAAAACCAAAATAATAGTAAAATAAACTAGAAGACGTTGCCCCGTGAGGGCTGTAAGAACTGTGTCCTTCAATCTGCAGAAGAAGGTGGATAGCCTGCAGTCGCAGCTGCTTGCTTGTGGCCAAGAAATTTCTAACCGAGATTTGGAAATAAATGGTCTTCGATTGGAACCGAGACACGCCCCAGAGGCAAAGGATACTGCGAGCGAGGAACAACTACCTCTGGCAAGCTCTAGAGGAAACGATGTCCAGTCAGACAGAAAAGTTCCAAAAGGAAGTCTCAGATCTCAGTGGGTCACTGAACTAGCTACAGCTGAAGCTAACATCCCTGCAAGAGCGAAAGGATAACTTGAGTCTGAAGAAAAAATGTATGTTAAATAAAAGGAAATATTATATTTTGTAAAATAATGAATTTAATAAATTATATCAATAAGAATATCGAGTTGGCCTCTTGGTTCAGACGGTTCTGCGACGGATCTTAAAGTGGAAACCAAATTGAAAGACACATGGGTACTCGAATTATAGAGACCAAGCGTCCAAGCGTCCAAAGCTAAAAAGAAAATAGTAAAATAAACTAGGAGATGTTGCCCTGTGTAAGAACTGTGACTCTACTGAGTTGAGGAGATGGCAACTTATACAGCTGCCATAAAGGTGGGAAAAATCGATGTGTAGAAAGCTATCGATATTTCACTGGTAAACATCAATGTATCGGCATAGCATCCTTCTTTGAGGATGCTCCCAATACCGTTTCTATACCGTTTGTTTTTAAAATTTTGGTCTCAAACTTAGAGGTGACCTATGATTATGTAAATGTACAATGTATGTAAATGTATAAAATTGTTTTTTCCACAGCCTTTAAATAAACATTATCGAGAGCAACCTTAGTTGCCATATTTATTTATTTACTTGCGTCATGTGTGTTGTGTTGTGTTGTAGTACAATAGTTATAACAAAATAAATAAATAGAAATCATTTAATACAATAATACGCGAAGATACAATATACATCAAGTTGCTGAAGTTTATTCGAAGTATGTATATATTGCTAAAGGTCCCCAAATGGAGGAGCTTAAAGCGAGATCAAAGGTATTTTATTCAATTTAAGGGAACTTGAGGGGAAAGTCAAAGGAGCTCCAGATGAAGATCAAGAAAGGGAAGAAAGGGAATGCAGATATTGAGAAGAGGTTGGTTGTGAGCCAGGCTGGGCGCTCTTTTGTAGCTTCAGTGACTTCCTGCTCAAGTCTCACCCTTTAAGTTGGACAGAATGCTTTTGGTCTCTCTATACAGTTAAATGTTTATATTTTATTGAGTCGAATTAATGTCCCGTCAGTTGACTAAGGACAACGCCAAGGAGAATAAATAAACGAGAAATACGTTTACGTCTTTATTCGATTGATCTCAGCTTAAGACTAATTTCTTGTGACAAAGATTTTACTTGTGGTGCCCTTTGTTTACATTAATTTGGGAGCGAGCTCTCCCGCTTGGGATATTGATTGTACATAATAATTTGAGAGTAAGAGAGAGCGGAGAGCGGGACTTAGTGATTGCAAGAATTGTTTATGTTATTGAGGAGCAGCATCGCGTGCTCCGGATGTAGATTGTTTACAATGGTTTTGCGTGGGATCGCCTACACTGCATATTCTTATTTTTTGGTACATAACTGAATATGTGAATATGTCACTTCCCTCCCCTTAAAAAGGGTTGCCTATGCTTGGGCTGGCATTTCAGGGTACAATGCAGTCAACTGGTTTTGTGCCGGTTCTATTTCTTGTTGTGGTTCTTGATTATTTTTTGCTTGTTTTCTAAATTTTGTATATAAAAAGATAAGTGAATTTAGTGTAAAAAATTTTGACAGGACAAGAAAAATAATGAGAACAATAACTACTAATATTATAATTACGTAAAGTGTGGTATTATTTTCTGTAATTAGTTTTAAAACGTCATTATGTTCTACTATCTTATACAATGCTGTTAAATCAAATTCTGGACCTAACGAATTTTCGCTTAAAATAACATTTCTAATCTTAACTCTACATTGTTTTATTCTAATAATTTTGCTTCCATTTATTTTTATATCGCCATTTAATTCTTGACAATTTTGTTCGATTGTAGTTTCAGTTAGATTCCATGTAAGTATAATATTTGGTTCAACGTATTGAATCATTTCTTTTGAAAGAGCTGGTATAAAATTACAAATTGGATTTTTGCGCTTAATTATATTTTTAATGCATTCATTATTAACTTCTTTATTGGCTTGATTATAAATTTTATTCTCATCTTCAAAGCATGATTGTTAATCTGAATAGTCTAACTGATACCCATTATGGTCGGGATAAGGAATTATTTAAATGGTGTTAATAATTTTGTGGTTAATAGGTTTACTTTAAGTTTTTTGAATGCTTCTATGTAGTCATGATTTTGTGTATCTATCTTTGCTCCTTTTTTTAAACATTTGGTCATTGGATTTGCTATGTCTGAGTAGTTTGGGATGAATTTACGATAATAACCGGTTAATCCAAGGAAAGCTCTGATCTCTTTTACTTTTGTTGGAATTGGATATGAAACTATAACTTTAACTTTACGGGGGTTTGGTTTTTTAGGGGTTACGATGTGACCAAGAAAGCTAGCTTCTTTTTTTAAGAATTCACATTTGTCTAACTGTAATTTTAAATTTGCTTCTGCAAGTTTGGAAAAAACTAGTTGTAATGAATTTAAATGTTCGGTAAGGGATGTAGAAAACATTATAATATCGTCTAAATACACTAAACAGTGTTTATTAAGTAACGGTCGAAGGATATTATTCATGCACCTTTGAAAAGTAGCGGGTGCATTTCTAAGGCCAAATGGCATTCGAAGGTATTTATAATGACCGCTTTTGGTGGAAAATGCAGTTTTAGATATTGATTCTGGGTCCATTTCGTTTTCTCTTTCAAAGTGAACGGTCGTGTTTTTGTTTTGCGCCTCGTATTTGTGTAAAATCTTTGCTATAAACCACCGGGGTTTATTTAAAACTTCTATCCTGTGTCAATAATAATTCACCGTTTCACTTCGCGTGTGCATGCAGCTGTTTTTGTGTATTAATACCTATATTAATTGCAATTTTAGTTTTGTGCAGCGAGTTGCTTATCTGCATTTTTGTATTCCTCTTTGTGCTTTATCCGTTACGCCGAAATTACAGCTCGACGGCTTAAGCTCCTAACTCTCGCTCTCTTGCTCTCTCTTAGTGCACGTAACTACTCTTATTTTCTCTTAACTTCTGACTGGTACAGTGGTAAGTCGCTATAATGTCTTCTAACGTTGTCTGTGTAATAAAACCTGCAAGAAAGTAATTTCAGATGAGGACCCTACTATTGGCTGCTGGCTGTGTGACAATGTCGTGCACGCCAAGTGCATTGAACGCACAGGCCGGCTGGCTGATAATTTTAACAAAAACATTGGATTGCGCTACTGCTGTGAGGCTTGTCGCGATGTTGAAAGGGAAATGATGTCATTTATGCGGCAAACCAAAATGGTTTTAAGGAGCTTCTTGTTAGTTTTCGTAAAACTAATGAGGTGCTCCTGGCGCTGGACTCCCAGTTTAATGGCCTTAAGCTATTAAATGAGTCCCCTAAGCGCAAAAACCACGGTTGGCACACCGCATTTGGGCGGATCCCAACAACTCGCTATGAGTTCTCAACAGCTGACTCCTCGGCACAGCCCCGACCCCAATATATCAAACTCCTATGATATTGAGGTCGGGTGCAAGAAAAGATTCGGTCTCCGAATGTGCCGTGACAGGGACCGTAGCTCCAGTGTTGTCCGTTGAGTCCGCTGGCGGGTCAAAATCAAAATTAACGACCCTCAGATCCTCGTCCCGAATGCTCCCCAGGGTGACAGGCCTGGATTACCGGCCGAAATTGGTAATACAGCCAACCAGTCTGTGTTGCCAAAAGCCCTTATTGCAGTACCACCAACGAGGCAGATATTTGTCTCTCGGCTTCACCCATCTCAAACATCTGAAGATGTTACTGTCTTTATTCGAGACAGAACGAAGTCCGATAAAATTAAGGTGGAAAATTTAAATTTTCTTACGCTAGGGATATTTCATCTTTCAAAATAAATGTCCCTGACGAACTCTTTAACACAATATGCTCTGCCAATTTCTGGCCGCAGTATGTTGTTGTTAAGGAGTACGAAGCCAAGAAAAGAAAAGAAGGCCGGTAGGAATTAGTCTACCCAGGCCGGACAAAACCACTGTACCAGCTCCAAAAAACTAACCAATTCCCTCCTTCTTACCTATCAGAATGCAAGGGGTTTACGTAGTAAGCTTCCTAAATTGTATTCTGATAGTGTTTCTTTGCATCCCAGGTGATAGTGTTCACAGAAACCTGGTTCAAGCCGGAGATCCTAAGCTCCGAAGTTTTTCCAGCTGTGTACACAACACACAGGCTTGATCGGCCTTCCAGGCGAGGGTGGGGTCCTCATTGCGGTTGACTCAAACCTCACGTCTGAAGTATTAGCTTTCGAGGAATGCAACGATGTTGAATTCCTTTGTGTGAAGCTATCATTTAATGGTAGTTTTATTTTTATTACATGTTCCTACATTCCTCCCTTGTCGGAACTTCCTACTTATTGGAACCACCTTTCCGCTATTCAGGCGGTCTCCAATAGACTTTCGGATAGGGACCATTTAATTGTTCTAGGTGACTTTAACATTCCTGGAGCTATTTGGTCCACAACTGAATCCTCTAACACACTTTTAACTACTGCACGTCACGATTTTATTGATGGCTTGTTTGACATTTCGTTGTCTCAAGTCAATTATGTACGAAATTCCTTAGATCGCTTGCTAGACCTCTGCTTTGTCTCTGATCCGGCAAGAGTCAGTTTGGCTAGGGTCCCGCCCTTGACGCTACCCGAAGATCCATACCATCCTACTTTCGATGTGACTATCGATATTGGGACTGCTATGGAGAATAAGTCTGATCGGCCAGAAAAGAAAATTCACTGCTTTCGCAAGGCGGATTTTCGACGGCTGAATAATTTTATATCTGAATTTGATTGGTCCGATCTCTACATGTGCACTGACATGGTGGGTGCCATGGATATTTTTACAATGCCATGAACTCCTTTTTACAGAATGTGTTCCGTTATACTATCCGTCAATCTCCAATAAGCCTCCCTGGTTTAGTAAAGAGTTGACTCGCCTCAAAATGTTAAGTCCAATCTCTATTCTAAATTTAAACGTAACGGTTCTCAAGCTGTTCATTCTCGCTATTTAGCGGCTCGGTCAAAGTTTACCGTGCTTAACGCGCAGTGTTACAAAACTATTTGACTCGTTGTAGGGTTCAGTTTGCGCAGGACCCAAAACAGTTTTATAATTTTGTCAACACTAAACGTAAGCCTATTACACATCCTTCCTCGCTTTCATTTGAAAATACGACAGCAAACAATGATCAGGCAATCGCCGATCTTTTGCTCAGTTTTTCAAACTACTTATTCTCCGTCATCCGATTCAAACCAAACCTATTCTTATAGCATGCCCAAATCAAACCTAATATTCAGTCCTAGCTTAAACGAAAGCTCCCTTCTTTTGGATCTTCAACGTGTCAAGCCGGTTTATTCGCCAGGTCCCGACGGAATACCAGGCTGTGTGCTTAGGTATTGTGCCGAGTCCCTGTGCAGTCCCCTTCTAAAAATGTTTACCTTATCCTTAGAAACTTCCCAATTTCCCTTGTTTGGAAGGAATCATTCGTGATTCCTCTCCACAAAAAGGTAGCAAAGTGGATGCTAACAACTATAGAGGAATCTCTAAGTTGTCAGCCATCCCAAAACTTTTCGAAAACGTAATTACTCCCCATTTGCAGCACCTGTGTAGATCAGTAATTTCTCCATGCCAACATGGATTTATTAAACGAAGATCAACGACTACTAACCTTCTGGAGCTCACTTCTTTCATTATAAGGGCTTTCCACAAAATTTGCAGACAGATGTGATCTATACTGATTTCAGTAAAGCATTTGACTCCGTTAATCACTCCCTTCTTGTTAGGAAACTCGACTTAATGGGTTTTCCTGTCGATCTTCTTAGGTGGATCTCAAGTTATCTGAATGGTAGGACGCAAAGGTTCTATTTAAAAACAACTTGTCGAATGTTCTCCGGGTGACCTCTGGTGTCCCGCAAGGGAGCCACTTGGGTCCCTTACTTTTACTTTATTTATTAACGACCTGCCCAAAGTCTTGACCAACTCCAGAGTACTCATGTACGCTGACGACGTTAAGCTTTGTGTGCAATACAAGGACCGCGCTTGCCAGTCGGATTTACAAACAGATCTTAATAACTTTCAAACATGGTGCAATGTAAACTTATTAAACCTGAATGGCTCAAAATGCAAGCTGATGACATTCTCACGTGTCTCTCCCATGCTTGCGACTTATACGCTGAACTGCTGCTCTTTGGAAAGGATCACGCTAGTTGACGATTTGGGTATCCGCCTAGATCCTAAACTGGAGTTTATTGATCATATTTCGTGCATTGTGAATAAAGCCAGGGTGTGCTTGGATTTATTAAACGGTGGTCGAAGGAATTCGATGACCCCTACGTCACGAAGAATTTATACACTTCGTTAGTTCGTCCTATTTTAGAATATGGATCTTGCGTTTGGAGTCCCCAGTGGGACGTTCACAGCAAACGCATTGAGTCTGTTCAAAAGAACTTTTACTTTTCGCTCTTCGTGGCTTAAACTGGGATGCAAACCATAGGTTGCCCTCTTATTCTAGTAGACTTCTCTTGATTAACCTACCTTCCTTAGCAAACCGTAGAACGATGTTAGGCATTGTCTTTATGTATAATCTGATCCGTGGTGACGTGGAAAGCAGCGATCTATTGGGTCAGTTGAATTTCCACGTACCATGTAGAACGACAAGATCCTACCTGCCTTTGGTATTGCACCAATGCAGAACATCGTATGAAATGCATGAACCCTTTAGAGTATTATGTGCAAATTATAATGATTTGTATAAAATTACCTCATCTGTAGATAGCCTTCCTAAACTAAAAACATTAATCTTAACCCACCTAGTACACATGCAAGATAACAATCGAGCTGCCTGATAGTAGTTTAAATTTCCTCGCATTCTTTTTTCTATACTTTTCTTTCGCGCCTATTTAACACCTAACCCTAACAAGCCCGGGCTTGGTTTTAAATGGCCACTTGAGTGTACTGACCGTAGTGCATCTTCAACGCCCAAGATTATTTCTATTTGACGAAATCCCTTTGCCAAATCGATAGTTGTAAAATATTGGCATTTTCCTAGTTTACCAAGGATTTCGTCCATGTTTGGTGTTGGATATCTGTCAGGAATAGTTATTTCATTGAGCTTCCTATAATCAATTACTACTCTATACTTAATTTTACCAGAAGCATCCGGTATTTTGGGTACTACCCAGGTAGGACTATTGTATGGTGAATTACTTTCCCTAATTATTCCTTGATTAAGCATATTCTGCACTTGGTTATCGACTTCAATTTCGTGCGCTTGAGTAGTTTGAGTGTTTTGGATAAATTGGGGAGTTATGTGTTGTATTTAGTACGTGCTTAATGGTATTTGTAAATGTTAGATTGTCTCCTTCTTCATATTAAAGATTTTTGAATTTATTTAATAAACCCTTCAACCCTAAAGTTTCCTCCTGATTCAGGTGAGCTAATCGAAACAATCCGAAATCTAATTTTTTATTGATTCCAGAGGTGATTTTTTAATTGGTTCTGGTGCCTTTTGGATACCAAATTATGGTTTTTTTCTGAATTTGAAGTTATTAATTTGTATGTTTTATCAAAAGGTTAACTGTGCTATTTTTGTAATTTATAATTGATTGTGCATTTTCCAAAAATTTTCTGCCAATTAGTATATCATAATTATTAGAAAAGCTGTGTACATAAAATGGTTCATTTGTTTTAAAAATACTATTGCTGGGTAACATAATTAAGTTGTTCAATGTAATAGGACCATTTGATGTCAAAACTTCACATTTAGTATTTTGAATAGGAAGACAAAATATATTTTTATTGATCATATTTATTGTGGATCCTGTGTCTATAAGGCAATTGTATGTGCAACCTTTGTATGCTATGTCTATGTATTGGTGTTGTCCGGGGCTGTTAACCGAAAATTTTCGTTTGGTTCTGAGCTATTTTGATTTTGTTCATCTTTATTTTGGGTGGATTGTACCTGTTGATGCCCTTCATTGATCAACCCATGGTATTGATTGTGGTCATAATACTGTTGTTCATAATTATTATGTTGTATTTCTTCGTATTCGTGCGCGTCTTGAAATCTCAATTCGTCAATAGACATTTTGGTTTGCTCACTGTCCGATGGTCTTAGTCGTTTGGTAATCGGGAAGTTAGTATTTTAATGTGGAGGGTTGTTGCTGTTGAGGGTATGTATTTCCTTTAAAATATGCTGTTTGAGGATTTTGAATTTTATTGAAATGT
This sequence comes from Drosophila triauraria, assembly GCA_014170255.2. NCBI lineage: Eukaryota > Metazoa > Arthropoda > Insecta > Diptera > Drosophilidae > Drosophila > Drosophila triauraria. The sequence goes on along the minus strand of CM024333.1, from coordinate 26,319,210 downwards.
TGTGGGAAAGGATTTTGGGAGTTAATGGTTGTGTGTTCATGTATTGGTTGGTTTGTTGGCACTTGTTGCCAACGTGATATTTGCCTGCTGGTGTTTGGCTTCCGTAGGGTTTGGTAGGGGACCGCCGAGTTATGTGCTAAAATGGCATTTATGCCAGTCGTAGGGGTTTCGGTGAGGGACCGCCGAGGGTAAGTGCTGAGGCGGTAACTCGTGTATTGATTAAAATTAGGTTGGAATGGTTGGGAATATTGTGGGTAACTTGGTCGATATTGGGTTTGGGTATTTGTATTGAATTTGTGTGGTTTAGAATTCTGATTAGGGTTTGAGTTTTTACTACGGTATTCTGAATTTTTATTTAATTCAAAATTAATATGTTCTTCATATATTTCCTCATTTTGTGCAATAGTAATTAACGATCTTAAGTCTGTAATATTATGATGAACCAAAATAGTAAATAATTGTATTGGTAATTTTCTGATCAATATTTTAATGGAATCTTTAATCGCCTGAACATAAATAAGAAAATCTGCCTGGTTACCTTCAGATGCAATTTCGAAATCAGTAGTTGACGTCGTCTTTCCGCTTCTTCGCAGAATGCCCTCAGGTTTCCTTTGTAAGGTGTCTCCCTGAAGTTCTCCAATAGTTTGTAGTTCGGTGTTTGGGGTTTAAATTCTGCAACTAGTCTCGATCTAAGGGTAGGCCAATCTTCAATGTTCGGAAGGCCCAATGATCGTGTTACGTGCCCATCCAAGTTTCTTTCGATGGCTCCAAGAAGAATCCTCTGTTGTCGGACATCATTAGTTTGGTAGAGTGAAATTACATAGTCCACTCTGTTGACGAAGGTGTAGAGAGTTTCTGGATCACCCTTGAATGGCATGATGTCTTATAGCTGCCGACGAGCTTCAGCAAGGTTGTTGTCGCTCAGCGCAACGATTTGGGGTGCGGCGATAATTGTTATAGTAAATTTTGTTGTTATAGTAAAATAAAAATTTTGTTTTGGTTTATTTTTAATTTTACTTATTTAAGTGTTTGTTTAAATTAATTTTTCTTAAAATTTATATGTTGTTATTAACTGTTAGGTGCCTTTGGACTTATAGTTTTTTAATTCTTCCACTTTTTGTTGGACAACCGAATTGGAATTATAATCCAAGTTGAAGGGTGTTGCGTAATTATTGTTTGAGAACTAAATTATAAAATTTAATTTATCTTTCACTCGAGGTTCTTTTTTTTCGGATACTTTTTGTATCCTACCGACTGCGCCAGTTAAATGTTTATATTTTATTGAGTCGAGTATGAGTATGTCCCGTCAGTTCACTAAGGACAACGCCAAGGAGAATAAATAAACGAGACATAAGTTTACGTCTTTATTCGATTGATCTCAGCTTAAGACTAATTTCTTGTGACAAAGATTTTACTTGTGGTGCCCTTTGTTTACATTAATTTGGGAGCGAGCTCTCCCGCTTGGGATATTGATTGTACATAATAATTTATGAGTAAGAGAGAGCGGAGAGCGGGACTTAGTCATTGCAAGAATTGTTTATGTTAATGAGGAGCAGCATCGCCTGCTCCGGATGTGGATTGTTTATAATGGTTTAGCGTGGGATCGCCTACACTACATATTCTTATTTTTTGGTACATAACTGAATATTTGAATATGTCACTATATATAATACCTTGAAATGTTCTTAATCCAAACATAGTGAAATGCATCCTTCTTTTCGAGCAGTAACCAAAATATTTTGTGTACGACGTTACTAGTTGTATTATTGTATTATGGGTAAAATAATATGGACCTATTACTGTGCTGTCATCCGTGTCTAATCCGAAAATTGTAATACTAATTTCAGGATTATTTTACTCAAATGTTTTTATGCATTCAACCGGTATTGAACACGTTATTCCATCAAAATTTAATGTTGTATTATTTATGGTAATTGTGTCCAACTTAATGTCATAAATTCCTATACGTTTATATAGAGAAACTCTTTGTTTGTGTTTTGTTTCTTCGTTGTCATCATCATCAATGAACGCAGATATTAATGCCCATTTAAAGCAATAAACATTGTTATTATGTATATTAACACAGGCCTTTCTATTTGCTATTTTGCTTTTTCTCGGTAAACGAATGTATTTTGAACCCCGTAGAGGCTGATATTTATTTATATTCACTTCTAAATGCACAATTTCAGTTGATGACCAACCACTGTCTCGTTCTTGAAATTCACTCATTTCATTTTAATATAATGATATAAATTGTTGATTCTGTCATTTAGCTCCTCATGATTACACATTGAGTGTAAAGTTGACATTTTCGTTTTGATGTGATTTCAGTTCGAGTTGAGAATCATCTTGACTTTCTTTTAATAAAACATACTTGCAAAATAGTTCGCAATTAAATTTTATTTTCACGTGTGTTTGTATTGCAACTCTTAATAATTTATATACTTGTTTGTTGATTAACTGAAAAATAACAAAATATCTAAAAATTATTGATTAGGATTTTTAGTTCCTGTCCTGCAGACGGTGCTTAAAATATTTCGCAGCATCACCAGAAGACCTCTTGCGCGAGAAGGAGGAGTTGCAGGAGTTGCGGCAGCTACCTCGCGTGCTGCCTCCCGGTGGCGGACCCGCGGGCGTCCTCTCGGGCCAATAATGGCGCGTGAGGCCCTGGCAATCGGCAAGGCCATGGTAGCGGACTGAGCCGCAGCCTCTCGGAGCAGCCGCAGCCTTTCACTTCGACGCGGAGCCACGTCACTGGAATGACCGAGAGCCATACGTGGTTGCCTACGACGCGGCGGCATGATCCTTTAGAGAGAACAATATGTAAATAAGTTGAATTCGAAATCTTTAATAACAACGAAAATCGGCTAATTTGACCCGATCGTTCCTATTGCAGCTATTGGATATAGTGGTCCAATTTCGCCAGTTCCGATATCATATACTAACTGAAATAGAAATGAGACTATTCTGAAAGTTTGAACCCGATAGCTCAAAATCTGAGAGACTAGTTTGCGTAGCAACGGACATACGGACAGACAGACGGAGGGACGGACAGACAGAGGGAGAGACAGACGGGCAGACAGACGGACAGACAGACGGACGGACAGACGGACATGGTCAAGAATATATATGTATACTTTATAGGGTCGGAGATGCTTCCTTCACTGCGTTGCAAACTTCTGGTTAAATATACATATATGTTTTATTGGTTCACTCACCTTTTCCTGTTCACTTTTAGACTGTTTTAACTGGACTAGGAGCTTGTAACCCGGATGTTGAACTGAACTGAATTGCTAGCGGAGACTTTATTCAAAGGAAGCAAAGGTAACAGTTCGAGCAGAGCCTACTTCCATACATGCTAACTGTGTGGCCAGATTAGCTTGCTGAACACATAGCAATGGCCTTATGACACTACATTTAAAAATTCACTAATTAAAGTTTTCATTAGAAGCAAGAATAATAACAAAAAGAAGTTTTCACCGGCATGGTTTTTCCGCTAACTAAATAACAAGAGCGGGTTAAAAATCAGCTTAAGGGTTTTCTTATTCATTTCTGCAGGAGTGTTTGCATGAGGATTCCAGAAATTGTTAATTATGGTCTGCGAATTCTGACAATTGTTATCCTTTACCTTTTAAATTGGTGTGCCCGTAGTCGCATTACGAAAAAATCTGAACCAAACAAGACATCTTGTTGTCACTGTTCCGGAGGACATCTCACCATAACTGGCGCAGTCGAAAGGTCTTCTGAAGACAACAAAAGGAAGACCCAATAAATAAAAGATGCAGCTAATTTTTAGATAGCGTTAAACTATCTCAAGGGCATTACATTTGCAGAGATGGTTGTTATGTTGTCTTTGGGTGGGCTCCAGCTTCCAATACAGCTTGAAGAGATGCGCTTATTCAGGGCCTAAAAGTTCAAATTCACCATAGCTCAAAATCAATAAACAAATTTTGGACCGGCTAACTCAGTCGGTAGAGCATGAGAGTCGACATCGAGCGAATTTAATTATTTGAGACGAGGTGGTTTAAAAAAATAAAAAACTCGACGGACACGACGTTTAGTTTCAGTGTCAAATATCAACTGATTTGTCTTTATTGAAATTGTCATATATAAAGGATTTACATCGATAGCTTATTGTGTCTTACATTGGTTTGTGTTGGTGTATTTAGTTGGAATTCTGATTTAGACTTATTCTACCTGCAAGTGTTCCCGTTGCGAAACCGGATGCATACAAGAGTTTATTAAATTATTTTATTACAGTTCAATTTAGGTTTCGGTTGCGAAACCGGATGCTTACAAGAGTTTATTAACTCTTGTTGCGAAATCGTTTTATTTGGCCTTTATAGAGTCCAATAACTCTTGAACTGTCTGGCTAATTGGGTTTATTTGGATGTTGGTGTTATGTTCTGGGAATGGAGTGGACCTGTACATAACTTCTCCCCCCTTTAAAAAAGAGTTCTCCTGAATTATATTATTGTTCAGTTGTATTTTAATTTTTTTGTGTTTTAATATAACCAGAATTATTTATATGGTTATTAGTAAAATTATAGCGGCATTAAATGAATAGATTATAGATTAATTAATAATTCTTTAATTCTTATCGAGTTAAATTCGTTGTCAGCTATAATTTTATCTGGTTTTCCTAACTTTGTGAAATGCTCTTCTAGTTGTTCTACTATAGTCATATAATTTCGATCATTTAGAGAATATGCTGACGCAAACTTGGTAAATTTGTCTATAATTGTTAAGAAATGTGTATTTTTACTACATATGTGTCTATATGGACAATCTGATTTTTATCTGACGGAGTTTCGGTTTTTTTGAATTTGTTCTTTATTGGATTTCTATCGTATTTGATTTCTTTGCACAAGTCACATTGGTTAATAACTATTTGTACCAATTCTAGTAGTTTTGGATAGTATATTCTGTTTTTTAATTGGTTGTACGTTTCCTGAATACCTGAATGCATACTTTCTTTTACGTGATAGAATATTTGATTGACTGCTTCTGGTTTGGTTTCGATGTCTTGAGCTAAGTGTGCATTTTATGAATTCTATTTGCTTGTTATTAGAAAAAATTTCTATTAATTTTTCCTGTACTATATTGTATTCGTGGTAGGTAGGTCTGAGTAAATTCCAATTTTTCCTTTGCTTATATATTTCTTAAAAATCCCATCGTTGAAAAATAATGTTTAGCTATAAAAATCCTTTTTTTACCATTTACTGTTTTAGTTTTCTCTGTTTTACAATTTGTAATGATTATCTGTGTTTTGTATTTATTACCTATTTCCTCCTTTATAAAAAAATGATTGTGTAAGTTCTCTTGGGCTGAGTGTATTGTTGCATTTGACGAATTTTCTTCATTCTTTTCTATGTTTGCTATTATATTTACTTCTGACATATTGTCGTTATTTTCGTGTAGTATGTCCTTTGTATTCTTATGGGCGTAATCATTGTCTTCAAGTCTGCCCAAAAAGTCGGCTACTCTATTTTCCTTTCCTTTTAGATAGTCAATGTCAAATTGGTATTCTCCAAGCTTTAATAACCATCTTTGATGTCTAGGTGAAATATCTTTACCTTTATGTTTTGAATGCAAAAATTTAATAGGTTGATGATCTGTTAGTATCTTAAACTTTCTTCCATACAAATAGGGTCTAAGATAATTCAAGCTCCAAAGGATTGCCAACAATTCTTTATCGGTAGCTGAATAATCCCTTTTATGATTATTAAGTGTTCTAGACGCAAAACAAATTGGATGGCCCTCTTGGGATAACACCGCACCTATTGCATAATTCGAAGCGTCAGTCGTAAGTTTACAAGTTTTATCGAAATTAGGAAATTTAAGTATGGGGTGTGAGCTGATCGATCATATGTTTTAACTTTTCAAATGCTTCTACATAAGTTGGATCTTTAGTGTTTATTTTCACATTTTTCTTTAAATATTTTGTTATAGGTTGCGCTACTTTAGCATAATCTTTAATAAATTTTCTGTAATAGCCCGTTATACCTAGAAAACTTTTTATCTGTTTTTCTGTCCGAGGTAGAACTAATTTTTCTATAATGGCTAATTTGTTGGGATTTGGTTTAATACCTTCCTTTGTCAAAATATGCCCGAGGAATTCCGTTTCTCTCTTCATATAATTGCATTTATCTATCTGGATCTTTAGATTTTTCTCTTCTAAGATTTAAAAGATTTCTTTAATTGTCTGAATATGTTCTTGCAGCGATGTGCTGAAAATAAGTATGTCATCTAGATAAACGACACATTTCTTATTTATCATAAGTCTTTGAAAGGTGGCTGGGGCATTTCTTAACCCGAATGACATTCTTATAAACTCATATAAGCCGTGTGGCGTCACAAATGCAGTTATTTTTCTATCTTCTTCCTTAACCAAGATTTGATGGTAACCTTTGGCCAAGTCTAGCGATGTGAAATATTGAGCTCTTTCGAGTTTGTCCAAAATTGATTCGATATTTGGTAGCGGAAGCTTTTCATCTATAGTGACTTCGTTTAACTTTCTATAGTCAGTTACTATTCGATACTTCTTTTTACCTGAATTGTCAATTTTTTCGGTATTACTATTAAAGGGCTTGAATATCTTGAATTACTTTTCCTTATTATACCCTGTTCTGTTATTTCTTTTATTTGTCTCCTTACTTCTTCCTCATGTTGAGGTGGATACCTATAAAGTTTTGAATTTAGCTGTTCATCCGTGGTCGTCCGTATCTCGTGTTCTATTTCAGTCGGACTTGTCAATATGTCTCCCTCTTTAAAAAATAATTTACTGAACCTTTGTATAATAAATTCAATTTCTTTCCGTTCTTCCTTGTTTAAATGATCTTGTTTTAACTTATCAAGGTTTCCTTCGTTACTTTCTAATGCACATACTTCTTTGTATTGGTAAGGGTTATTAATGATTGAATTTTCCTTGTGATTTAGCGTTAAAGTTCTTTGTTCGAGATTAATGAAAGCGTTTAAAAAATTCAATAGGTCTATTCCTATGATGAAACTATACTTCCTTCCTGTTAGTGGGGCTACTTTCCATCGAATTCTTGCATTACTTGGTAGATTAAATTCTTTTGGTGCTGTTGTAGGAAATTTATGCTTTGGTCGGTTTCTAGATTATCAATTTCCATTGGCTCTGCATTTCCCGGTCTATACTGCCTGGTTTGGTGTGAGCCTGGTTGCTGATAGTTGTGATTTTGTCTACTTTGTCCGGAGTTGTTACTTCTCATATTTGGTTGTGCATTGTTATGCCTTAATTGCCCTGAATTATTATTTCTGTAATTCGGTTGTTGGTACCTATTGTTTTGGTTCCAATCTTGATTTCTATAATTCTGCTGATTATTTAGTTGACCATTATTTAAAATTTCTATAGTTCTGTTGACTAATTTGATTATTTTGTGGTGTATTGTTCGGATTAAAATTTCTTAAGTTTTGTTGGCGATTAGTGTTTCCTTGATTTCTGTTGAAAGGCCCTGTCTCTGAGTTATTTGGGTTTGCTTTTTCTATATTGAAATCTAATACAATGGTTTTCGTATCTGCGAAGCATAATTATTTTAAAATTTCTCCTAGTTCTTTTCAAGTGTACCTTGTGTTATTTCTTTAGCCGCATTCACTAGCAAGCTTTCTACGTTACTTAAATCTATGAAGTTGTCTTGCTTGTGATAAACTATAAGCTCGTCGGTTTTATATTTAATATTCTGTATTTCAACAGCTAGTTCGCTCACCGTGTTTACCCTCAGATCGCAGATTCTTCGGTAGATTGTGGTTCGGTATCCGGCCTGTATCGTAGCTTCAGCGTCGCCTTGATTAGCTCCTAGTTGTCTGGTTCTGGCACGTTTATTAACACATCCTTCGCTTGTCCTTGAATCGTCCTGTAGAAGATGGTCCTGGTGGCCTCTCGTTTAAGTTCCGGATCTTGAATCGATTGGAGCAGATACTCGACGCTGCTGAAGAATGAGTTTATCGAGATGTCCCCTGTTCCTGTGACCGTCGCCAGGTGGTTTATGGTTTTAAACAGACGTTCTTGCTGTGCAGGATTGGCCGGGATGTTTTGGAGTTGCTCCAACTGCCTTTCCCTGATTGCCAATTGCTCCAGTAGGTCTGCCTGTGGCATATGGGGATTTTCTTGTGCCATTCTTGGCTAGTCGTATTTGATCGCTCTGTTCCTTCTTCTTGATGCCGTCTTGGATGAATCAATTTAAATTTGATGTTGAGGTTTTTCTCCAGTTCCTTGTCAACTTATGTTTAGTTGAATCTCCTTATATTCCTTGTCAACTGATTTTTAGTTGAACTCCCTCGAAGTCCTTGTCAACTTATTTTTAGTTGCACTTTCTGAGTTGCTTTGCTGCACTGTTTCTAGTCAAATTTATTTGTATTTTTGTTTTTGTCGGCCGAATTTAACTTTTTTATTTTCACTCCGTTCAAGTTCAATGTATTTATTTGTTCGGTACGATCACTGGATCCTCTTTAATAAAAAAGAATCCTACCGGCTGCGCCAATTTAATTATTTGAGGCGAGGTGATTTACAAAAAATAAAATAACGACGGACACGCCGTTTAGTTTCAGTGGCAAATATCAACCGATTTGTCTTTATTGAAACTGTCATATATAAAGGTTTTACATCGATAGCTTATTGTGTCTTACATTGGTTTGTGTTGGTGTATTTAGTTGGAATTCTGATTTAGACTTATTATACCTGCTTATGTTCGTGTTGCGAGACTTATGCTGACTTAGACTTATTCTACCTGCAAGTGTTCCCGTTGCGAAACCGGATGCATACGAGAGTTTATAAACTCTTTTCGCGAATTTGTTTATTACAGAGTTTAATTTAGGTTTATTTATTACAAGAGTTTATTAACTCTTGTTGCGAAATCGTTTTATTTGGCCTTTATAGAGTCCAATAACTCATGAACTGTCTGGCTAATTGGGTTTATTTGGATGTTGGTGTTATGTTCTGGGAATGGAGTGGACCTGTACATAACTCGCGCACGTTTTAGCCCTAATGCCATTCGCCTGCGTACGCGCGACAAGCTTAAGAAGCCATTTGAGGATACTTTGTTGAAAATCGGATTTAATTAACTTTATTAACAAAATATTTAAAACGTATACAAGCAATCTTTGATTCCACTCTTTTTGCTTCTCTTTAATTAGTAAAAAATTACCATGGCTACTTTCGTTTTATTATGTTAAATATATTCAAAACGTACACAAGACATATTGATTCTAATATTCTTATTGCTATTATCTATAATAGTGAATTCTACCATGGGTCACTTTGATTTTAATATGGTAACCTTTTGTTATTTCAATTATGTGTCACTTTGATTTGAATATTTTTATGATAGACCAAAGGTTTGATTATGTTTTCTGATAAAATCAATGATTTTTATATTTGGGTTTTTTCTGCCAGTGTACTTTACCATCTAACACGCCCCACCTATATACATAAACATAACTTAGCTCGTTCCGCAACACAATCGAGACAAGAGAAAAACAAATTCAAGTACGTTGAGCCTAGGCTTAGGTCACGTGTACAAAATATATTGAAACACTTCGTATATTTTACTAGATCTGAATTTTAAAATCAACCACCAAAACTGCTGGCACCAAAACATCCAATAAACAATCTAATCTAGCTCTAATCCGAGTTTTCGGGCTCCGGGGACCCTGGCCGGGCTTGGCAAATCGTGCAGTCCAGGCGCGAGCGGTTTGGTCATGCTGCCTGCGTTGAAACTTGTACACTCTGGCGATGTTGCTGTCCAGCGGATCATCAGGGTTCGGGTCGGCCATGAGGGATGTGATGGATAGGAGCACCTTGGCCACGGTCAGGGCTGGAGACCACTCCCTATTCAGGATGTCCACGCAAATATATCCTGAAGCTGTGATGTTACAATGATATATCTTTGTCAAGAAATATACTCTCGGCGGCGTGAACGGATAGTTGTCATCAAAGTGCAAGTCCAAATGAAACTCGCCACCCTCGTAAGGGGTCCCCGGTGGACCCGGAACCCTTGCCCTCCAGTTGAAAAGGTTGTCGTTCACAACCTCGACTTGGCAGCCCTCGGGCGGCTCCTTCATGAAGTCCTGAAGCTCGCGGTTGAGGCGCCCTACGACGTGGTGACGCGGAAGTGGAGTGGAAGTGCGAACGGCACTTGTAGTAGGGTTTTCCTCCGAACCTCCAGAAAAAGAACGCATACCGGTGCTTAGAATGTTTCTCAGCATCACCAGAATACCTCTTGGGCGAGCAGCAGGAGTAGCAGGAGTTGCAGGAGTTGCGGCAGCTGCCTCGCGTGCTGCCTGTAAAAGTAGGTTCCTGTCATTGCCCTGCCGGTGGCGGATCCGCGGGCGTCCTCTCGGGCCATTAATGGTGCGTGAGGCCCTGGAAATCGGCAAGCTGGTTGGGGTCATGTTGGCAGATGGTCTCAAGGCCATGGTCGCGGACTAAGCCTCAGCCTCTCGGAGCAGTCGCAGGCGCTCACTGCGACGCGGAGCCACGTCCCCGGCTAGAGCTGCAGCCATACGTGGTTGCCTACGACGCGGCGGCATGATCCTTTAGAGAGAACAATAAGTAAATAAGTTTAATCCGATATCTTTAATAACAACGAAAATCGGATAATTTAACCCGATCGTTCCTATTGCAGCTATTGGATATAGTGGACCAATTTCACCCGTTCCGACATAAAATACTAACTGAAATAGAAATGAGACTATTCTGAAAGTTTCAATCCGATAGCTTAAAATCTGAGAAACTCGCTTGCGTAGCAACGGACAGACAGACAGACGGATGGACAGACCGACGGAGACTGACGGACAGACGGGTAAAATCAAGAATAAATATACTTTCCTTCACTGCGTTGCAAACTTCTGGTCAAAATTATACCCTGCAAGGGTATAAGAAAAGAAAAAATTGTTTTTGTTGGTTCACTCACCTTTTCTTCTATATTTTGTGCACTTTTTTATCAGACTGTTTTAACTGGACTTGGAGCTTGTAACCCGGATGTTGAACAGAACTGAATTGCTAGCGGAGACTTTATTCAAAGGAAGCAAAGGTAACAGTTCGAGCAGAGCCTACTTTCCATAAATTTTTTTTTTTTCCGTCTAACCAGCGATATATAAAATCGACCAATCCCTTCTATGGCAGCTATATGATATAGTTGTCCGATCTTAAAGAAATTACGATTCTACAACTATACAAAACAGCTAAATCTCGAAATTTATAGAAATTCGTTGAAAAACAGAAAAGTTAAAATTTTTATAACCGGTACACCCAGAAAAATTAATGGACTAAAAAGCTACCAAATTGCCTAAAATTTTAGTCCATTTGACCTAAAAAGGAAGTCGAGGCAGTTATTGCCTAAAAATTGTCCAAAATGCCATATTTTTAGGCAATTTTTGTCCAAAATGCCATATATTTAGGCAATAGAAACAGGCCTAAATTCTAGGCAATTTTTGTTCTATAACTTCATTTTTAGGCAATATAAGCCTAAAACTTGATTTTTATATAATATTGATTTTATATATTAATACAACCATTTAAAATATTAAATGTATGTGTATTCCAAAATGTGTATTCCAAAATGCCATAATTTGAGTAAAATCGGATGATAAACATATGGGAATTATTATACAATAAAATTTGTATATGCTTCTTCTTCTTCTTCTTCTGAGCCACAAAGGCAGTAGCAAAAAAAGTGTTGCGGGCTTTCAGGCGCAGTATTAGTTCGTAATGCAGCTGCGTACAGAAGATGCAGAATTTGTCTTTTTCGAACATTGCTCAACTTCATTTGCTCAGCTTTATTTGTCAACATTTTGTGTTTTCCATGTCCATGTGCTATTTAATTTCATGAACAATACCTTGGGTACCGGGTATCTCATAGTCGGTCACACTCGACTGTAGCTTTCTCACTTGTTATACCCTTGCAGAGGGTATTATAATTTTGCCATGATATTTGCAACGCAGTGAAGGAGGCATCTCAGACCCCATAAAGTATATATATTCTTGATCAGCATCACCAGCCGAGTCGATCTAGCCATGTCCGTCTGTCTGTCTGTCCGTCTGTCTGTCCGTCTGTCTGTCCGTCTGTCTGTCCGTCTGTCTGTCCGTCTGTCGGTTTCTACGCGAACTAGTCTCTCAGTTTTTGAGCTATCGGGCTGAAATTTTCAGCATATTCTTATTTCTTTAGCACGCAGTATATATGTCGGAACGGTCGAAATCGGACCACTATATCCTATAGCTGCCATAGGAGTGATGGCGAAATTAATGTACAAAATTTTTAATTTCTCTGTTTTTCAACGAATTTCTATAAATTTCGAGATATAGTCATTTTTATAGTTTTAGAATTACGGTTTTAATTTCATTAAGATCGGACAACTATATCATATAGCTGCCATAGAAGGGATCCGTCGATTTATATGAAAATGTAAAATTCTACATGTAAAATGTAAAATTCTACATGTAAAATGTAAAATTTACAAAATTTACATAATTTGACATTTTTTTTTACATTACCAAAATGGATCGATTTTCAATGATCCAATTGCTGACTGCAAGGGTATATAAACTTCGGTTTACCGAAGTTAGCTTTCTTTCTCGTTTTACATTAACTTCGCCACTATTCCTATGGCAGCTATAGGATATAGTGGTCCGACTTGAATGAAATTTTAATTGTATGGCTCTTTTTAAATTAAAACGCCATTTACTAAGCTTTAATCCGATATCTTTAAAAACAACGAAAATCGGTTAGTTTGAGACGATCATTCCTGTGGCAGCTATAAGATATAGTGGTCCGATTCCGGCCGTTCCGACATATATACTAGCTGCAATGGAAAGAAGACTATCTGCAAAGATTCATTCGGATAACTCAAAAACTGAGGGACTGGTTTGAGTAGCAAACTTCACTGCGTTGCAAATATCATGGCAAAATTATAACACCCCGCAAGGGTATAAAAACGATTTAAAATAAAAACCAAAAATATAGTAAAATAAACTAGAAGATGTTGCCCCCGTGAGGGCTGTAAGAACTGTGTCCTCCAATCTGCAGAAGAAGGTGGATAGCCTGCAGTCGCAGCTGCTTGCTTGTGGCCAAGAAATTTCTAACCGAGATTTGGAAATAAATGGTCTTCGATTGGAACCGAGACACGCCCTAAAGGCAAAGGATACTGCGAGCGAGAAACAACTACCTCTGGCAAGCTCTAGAGCAAACGATGTCCAGTCAGACAGAAAAGTTCCAAAAGGAAGTCTCAGATCTCAGTGGCTCACTGAACGCGCTGCAACTGAAGCTAACATCCCTGCAAGAGCGAAAGGATAACTTGAATCTGAAGAAAAAATGTATGTAAAATAAAGGAAATATTATATTTTGTAAAATAATGAATTTAATAAATTATATCAATAAGAATATAGAGTTGGCCTCTTGGTTCAGACGGTTCTGTGACGGATCTTAAAGTGGAAACCAAATTGAAAGACACATGGGTACTCGAATTATAGAGACCAAGCGTCCAAGCGTCCAAAGCTAAACAAAAAAAATAGTAAAAATAGTAAAATAGTCTCCCTGAAGTTCTCCAATAGTTTGTAGTTCGGTGTTTGGGGTTTAAATTCTGCAACTAGTCTCGATCTAAGAGTAGGCCAATCTTCAATGTTCGGAAGGCCCAATGATCGTGTTACGTGCCCATCCAAGTTTCTTTCGATGGCTCCAAGAAGAATCCTCTGTTGTCTCACATCATTAGTTTGGTAGAGTAAAATTACATAGTCCACTCTGTTGACGAAGGTGTAGAGAGTTTCTGGATCACCCTTGAATGGCATGATGTCTTATAGCTGCCGACGAGCTTCAGCAAGGTTGTTGTCGCTTAGCGCAACGATTTGGGGTGCGGCGATAATTGTTATAGTAAATTTTGTTTTTATAGTAAAATAAAAATTTTGTTTTAGTTTATTTTTGATTTTAATTATTTAACAATAATATAATATAAGCAAACAGTTTAAATTAATTTATTGAGGAGCAGCATCGCCTGCTCCGGATGTAGATTGTTTATAATGGTTTTGCGTGGGATCGCCTACACTGCATATTCTTATTTTTTGGTACATAACTGAATATGTGAATATGTCACTATATACCCTTGACCAATTGAAATTCTTCACTTTTCTTAAAAAATAATTTTAAAGTACATAAATCGGAATCTTTTAAATAACTTGCTAAGCTATCTAGACTTAACGACATAAATCTAAATTAATCCAAAAATCGAAGTTCTAAAATTTCATTTTTTCCTATGAAAATTTTCTTTGATATAGATATATAAAACTCTTTGTTTAATAGTATTATCGAAATGTCACCTTCAATTTTTGTTATTTCTTTAACAAATAAATGACAATCGTATACCGAAAGATTATGTAAAAATTAAAAAAAAAAAACCTGGTAATTTAAAATTTATATTACAGGCACTATGAGCTGCTCCTCTAAATTCACCTGTTAAATGACAATGATCTAGAACTCTATCCTTTTCATCACTAAATAGATTTCCGCATATATTACATGTTTGCGCTGAATTAAATTCATTTATGTGTTCAATTGTTAATGGAATTAGCGGTACAATTGGTTTTAAATGACTCGTATATAAAACTAAACAATCTCTATATAGGCTCTCTACAAAATTTAATGCACAGTCTTCACCATGATATGTTCGATATATATTCAAGTTATTATTGTATGAACATTTTATATAATAACTTTATGCATATGGTATATGTTTTTGAATTAAATAAATATTATCAGAACATTTAATATTAATCTCTTATAACTCAAAATCAGCATATACTACGAAAGGAACTTCTAGATGTCTTTTTAAAACTTAATATCGAATCCTGAATTTCCGGCATCTCAGTTACAATTCTATCGCACTCCATCCTATGTTGCTCCAGTTTATTGACATCGTGAAAGTGTTGTAGACATATATTACGTAAATGTATTCCTTTATTATGATGCGTCAATTGTTTGCGGATTAATCTAAATCGAAAAAAAAAAGTTTTTAATTAAAATAAAATATGTTTAGATTTGAGTTAAACACACATATATATAATACCTTGAAATGTTCTTAATCCAAACATAGTGAAATGTATCCTTCTTTTCGAGCAGTAACCAAAATATTTTGTGTACGACGTTACTAGTTGTATTATTGGTAAAATAATATGGACCTATTACTGTGCTGTCATCCGTGTCTAATCCGAAAACTGTAATGCTAATTTCAGGATTATTTTTCTCAAATGTTTTTATGCATTCAACCGGTGTTGAACACGTTATTCCATCAAAATGTAATGTTGTATTATTTATGGTAATTGTGCCCAACTTAATGTCATAAATTCCTATACGTTTATATAGAGAAACTCTTTGTTTGTGTTTTGTTGCTTCGTTGTCATCATCATCAATAAAGGCAGATATGAATGCCCATTTCAAGCAATAAACATCGTTATTATGTATATTAACACAGGCCCTTCTATTTGCAATTTTTCTCGGTAAACGAATGTATTTTGAACCCCGTAGAGGCTGATATTTATTTATATTCACTTCTAAATGCACAATTTCAGTTGATGACCAACCACTGTCTCGTTCTTGAAATTCACTCATTTCATTTTTAATATAATGATATAAATTGTTGATTCTGTCATTTAGCTCCTCATGATTACACATTGTTGAGTGTAAAGTTGACATTTTCGTTTGATGTGATTTCAGTTCGAGTTGAGAATTATCTTGACTTTCTTTTAATAAAACATACTTGCAAAATAGTTCGCAATTAAATTTTATTTTCACGTGTGTTTGTATTGCAACTCTTAATAATTTATATACTTGTTTGTTGATTAACTGAAAAAATAACAAAATATCTAAAAATTATTGATTAGGATTTTTAGTTCCTGTCCTGCAGACGGTGCTTAAAATATTTCGCAGCATCACCAGAATACCTCTTGGGCGAGCAGCAGGAGTAGCAGGAGTTGCAGGAGTTGCGGCAGCTGCCTCGCGTGGTGCCTGTAAAAGTAGGTTCCTGTCATTGCCCTGCCGGTGGCGGACCCGCGGGCGTCGTCTCGGGCCATTAATGACGCGTGAGGCCCTGGCAATCGGCAAGGCCATGGTAGCGGACTGAGCCGCAGCCTCTCGGAGCAGCCGCAGCCTTTCACTTCGACGCGGAGCCACGTCCCCGGCAGCCATTCGTGGTTGCCTACGACGCGGCGGCATGATCCTTTAGAGAGAACAATATGTAAATAAGTTGAATCCGAAATCTTGAAAATCAACGAAAATCGTCTAATTTGACACGATCGTTCCTAAGGCAGCTATAAGATATAGTGGTCCGATGAAGGACCATTTACGAATTTTTAATCCGACATCTTTAACAACAACGAAAATCGGTTAATTTGACCCGATCGTTCCTATTGCAGCTATTGGATATAGTGGTCCAATTTCACCCGTTCCGACATAATATACTAACTGAAATAGAAATGAGACTATTCTGAAAGTTTCAACCCGATAGCTCAAATTCTGAGAAACTAGCTTGCGTAGCAACCGACGGACAGACAGACGGATGGACAGACAGACGGATAGACTGACGGACAGACGGGTAAAATCAAGAATAAATAGACTTTCCTTCACTGCGTTGCAAGCTTCTGGTCAAAATTATACCCTGCAAGGGTAAAGAAAAGAAAAAAAATTGTTTTTGTTGGTTCACTCACCTTTTCTTAAATATTTTGTGCACTTTTTTATCAGACTGTTTTAACTGGACTTGGAGCTTGTAACCCGGATGTTGAACTGAACTGAATTGCTAGCGGAGACTTTATTCAAAGGAAGCAAAGGTAACAGTTCGAGCAGAGTCTACTTCCATACATGCTAACTGTGTGGCCAGATTAGCTTGCTGAACACATAGCAATGGCCTTATGACACTACATTTAAAAGATCACTAATTAGAGTTTTCATTAAAAGAAAGAATAATAAACAAATAAAGAAGTTTTCACTGGCATGTTTTTTCCGTTGTGAAATTGTGTAATTATTATGAATTAATCAAATAACAAGAGCGGGTTAAAAAATCAGTTTAATGGTTTTCATATTCATTTCTGCATGAGTGTTTTCATGAGGATTCCAGAAATGGGCAATTATGGTCTGCGATTTCTGACAATTGTTATCCCTCTTTTAAATTGGTGTGACCGTAGTCGCATTACGAAAAAAAATCTGAACCAAACAAGACATCTTGTTGTCACTGTTCCGAAGGACATTTCACCATAACTGGCGCAGTCGAAAGGCTTTCTGAAGACAACAGAAGGAAGATCCAACATATAAAAGATGCAGGCAATTTTCAGGTAGCGTTAAACAATCTCAAGGGCATTACATTTGCAGAGATGGTTGTTATGTTATCTTTGGATGGGTTCCAGCTTCCAATACACCTTCAAGAGAGTCTAAAAATTCCAATAGCTCAAAATTAATCAACACATTTTGGATCGGCATGAGACTCTTGTTCCCAGGGTATGGGTCGAGGTCCACGTTTGGAGCGTAACCGCCAGCATCGTCAACATCGAGCCTGTTACGTACGCCAGTTAAGGCCGACGTGATGCATTAGATTAACTCAAAGGCGCAGTTTAGCAGTACCAAGGCAGTTTAAAGCTGGAGGTCTATTCGGAGATACTGGTAATCGTCATCGTGACTCGACAAACCCATCAAGACCAAATTATACAAGACATGTTTGGTTTAGAATGCTGCACGTCATATTTTGTAAAAATAAGAAGGTTGCGAATTTTGTAAATCAAGAAACAAGAAAGAGCGCTAACTTCGGTAAACCGAAGTTTGTATACCCTTGCAGTCTGCAATTGGATCATTGAAAATCGATCCATTTTGGTAATGTTGAAAAAATATTAAATTATGTTAATTTTGTAAGTTTTACATTTTACATGTAGAATTTTACATTTTTATATAAATCAACCGATCGTTTCTATGGCAGCTAAACGATATAGTTGTCCGATCTTAATGAAATTAGAACCGTAATTCTAAATCCAGAAAAAACTTTGATAATTTGTTATTTTTGTTTTTACATTTATTTCGCCAT
The DNA here is from genome assembly GCA_014170255.2 of Drosophila triauraria. Classification (NCBI taxonomy): domain Eukaryota; kingdom Metazoa; phylum Arthropoda; class Insecta; order Diptera; family Drosophilidae; genus Drosophila; species Drosophila triauraria. Next base: position 26,301,138 of record CM024333.1, on the reverse strand, counting down.
CGTTCCTATGGCAGCTATAGGATATAGTTTTTCGATTTCTGCCGTTCCGACACAAATACTGCGTGGTAATGAAATAAGACTGTGCTGAAAATTTCAGCCTGAAAGCTTAAAACTGAGAGACTAGTTCGCGTAGAAACCGACAGACAGACGGACAGACGGACAGACAGACAGACGGACAGACAGACAGACGGACAGACAGAAAGACGGACTGACGGACATGGCTAGATCGATTCTGCTGGTGATGCTGATCAAGAATATATATACTTTATGGGGTCGGAGATGCTTCCTTCATTGCGTTGCAAATATAATACCCCGCAGGGGTATAAAAACTATTTGAAATAAAAACCAAAAATATAGTAAAATAAACTAGAAGATGTTGCCCCCGTGAGGGCTGTAAGAACTGTGTCCTCCAATCTGCAGAAGAAGGTGGATAGCCTGCAGTCGCAGCTGCTTGCTTGTGGCCAAGAAATTTTTAACCAAGATTTGGAAATAAATGGTCTTCGATTGGAACCGAGACACGCCCTAGAGGCAAGGGATACTGCGAGCGAGGAACAACTACCTCTGGCAAGCTCTAGAGGAAACGATGTCCAGTCAGACAGGAAAGTTCCAAAAGGAAGTCTCAGATCTCAGTGGGTCACTGAACGAGCTGCAGCTGAAGCTAACATCCCTGCAAGAGAGAAAGGATGAACTGGAATCTGAAGAAAAAATGTATGTAAAATAAAAGGAAATATTATATTTTGTAAAATAATGAATTTAATAAATTATATCAATAAGAATCTCGAGTTGGCCTCTTGGTTCAGACGTTTCTGTGACGGATCTTAAAGTGAAAACCAAATTGAAAGACACATTGGTACTCGAATTTAAGAGACCAAGCGTGGTGCTGAGTTGTTTTACGCGTTTCTTAATCAAAATAAATTAAAAATAAAATAAATAAATAGAACGATTCAAATTAAAAGCAAAAAAATAGTAAACAAACTAGGAGATGTTGCCCCCGTGAGGGATGTAAGAACTGTGACTCTACTGAGTTGAGGAGCTGGCAAGGTAAACTTTTCTAGCTGGTGGGAAAAAATCGATGTTTAGAAAGTTATTGATATTTCACTGGTGAACACCAATGTATCGGCATAGCATCCTACTTTGAGGATGCTTCCAATACCATTTATATACCGTTTGTTTTCAAAATTGTAGTCTCAAACTTTGAGGTGCTCTATGTATTTATTATTCAACAGTAAATGGGTCACATATGTATATACCCTGCAGTACCTGTCATCAACGTTTCATCAACGTTTCATCAAAAAAACTTCGTTTTGTTGATGAATCATCGATGACATTCCATACAAACTGTTGATGAAATTTATATGGGCATGTCCTAGGCTGTCATCAATGACAAATTCATCGATGATTCATCAACACTTCATCGATGATTCATCACAAATTTTATCAACTTTTCATCAACATTTCATCAACATTTCATCAACGTTTCATCAACATTTCATCAGACTGTCATCAACATAATTTTTAAAGATAGAAATTGAGAGCCAGAGAGTCGGATTTGACACGATTAAACGAGAGCGTCGGCTCGGCCGAAGTCGAAGTCGGCGCGTTGATGAAACGTTGGTTACAACGGCCTATTGATGATAACTGGTACTGCAGGGTAAGTTAGCATTAAATCAGTGGTGGCCACACAAATACAATTACATGTGACTTGCATTTGTGTACGTAAGAGAAAAACGAAGTTGGCTTCGCGCGAGACGTTGCGATTGCCAGAGCAGTGCAAAGCATTAAAATTTTGCACTTTGCACTGCTCTGGCAACCGCACCACTCGACCTCTCATTCTCTCTCTTCTCTGCTGCTCACGTCACGTTTGCACTGTCTGTGTAGCGACAGAGAACAGGCAGAGTTTTTACCAACCACGAGAGGCGGGCGAATTTAATTTGAGGAGAGGTGATTTAAAAAAAATAATATAACGACGGACACGACGTTTAGTTTCAGTGGCAAATATCAACTGATTTGTTTTTATTGAAATTGTCATATATAAAGGTTTTACATCGATAGCTTATTGTGTCTTACATTGGTTTGTGTTGATGTATTTAGTTGGAATTCTGATTTAGACTTATTTTACCTGCTTATGTTCGTGTTGCGAAACTTATGCTGACTTAGACTTATTCTACCTGCAAGTGTTCCCGTTGCGAAACCGGATGCATACGAGAGTTTATTAACTCTTGTTGCGAAATCGTTTTATTTGGCCTTTATTGAGTCCAATACCTCTTGAACTGTCTGGCTAATTGGGTTTATTTGGATGTTGGTGTTATGTTCTGGGAATGGAGTGGACCTGTACATAACTTCTCCCCCCTTTAGAAAAGAATTCTCCTGAATTCTATTATTGTTCAGTTGGATTTTAATCTTTTTGTGTTTTAATATAATCAGAATTATTAATATGGGTATTAGTACAATTACAGCGGCATTAAATGAATAGATTATATATTTGTGCGTCTTTAAGTTTTTTATGCTTGTCCAGTTAATTTTGTTGTTGTTAAATTATTTTTAAACACTGCGGTAGCTAACTTAAGATTATTTAGTTTGTTGAAATTTATATTATATTTTGTGATCTCATTATCAGTCAATATGCTGGGGTGTAAGATATTGTATCTAGCAGATGCAACGTTGTCTTGTAAATGTTCTATTTTATTTCTTATTAATTGAATTTTTATTTGCTGGTCATAATATAAGTTCTCCTGGTGTCTATTATTTTCATATTTACTAATTGAGTTCAATTGATTTTCTATCGTTCTTCTATCTGATTGGATTAATTGCTTTATATAACTGATTGTATCGTTGAAATATGTATTAATATAAATTTGTTTATTTACTAACTCATTCGTTTCTTGCATGTTTTCTTTGAAATTTGATAAATGATTTTCTATTACTTTTCTGTCTTCTTCATCCATTGTACCAAACAACCATTTTGCTCCACTGCCTATTGCATTAACTAGTCCTCTTCTTTCACGTGTATGATTTCCATATAATGTGTACAGCTTATGTTTTGTCTGTGTCAATTGTGTCTGTAATATATGTTAGCTGTCATTGTTTAACATTTGTATGTTGTTATCTAAGTCACTTAACTGTCTGACTGCCTTGTAATTCTTTATAAACCCTTCTTCTCGTTTTTCTTCATAGTTTACCCTGTTGACGTTGTTCTTTTCTAACATTTTTTCCTTAGCATTTTCTATATTTTCTTTAATTTTTGTCAATTCTATCTTATTGTTTTGAGCTTCGTTAGGGGTGCATTTGATTGTAGAGTGATATCTGTCATTGTAGTTTCTAATGGCATGTTATTGTCATGTTTGATGTTTCTGTCTTTAGTGTTACCCTAAGTTTTTCTGCCAATGAATTATGTAACCTTTCTATGAAGGAATTTCCCGTGTGACTATTTGGCTTAGTTAGATGTAACTCTATTCCTTCTTGCATTAATAATTCTTTAATTCTGATCGAGTTAAATTCGTTGTCAGCTATAATTTTATCTGGTTTCCTAACTTTGTGAAATGCTCTTCTAGTTGTTCTACTATAGTCATATGATTTCGATCATTTAGAGAATATGCTGCAGCAAACTTGGTAAATTTTTCTATAATTGTTAAGAAATGTGTATTTTTTACTACATATGTGTCTATATGGACAATCTGATTTTTATCTGATGGAGTTTCGGTTTTTTTGAATTTGTTCTTTATTGAATTTCCATCGTATTTGATTTCTTTGCACAAGTCACATTGGTTAATAACTATTTGTACCAATTCTAGTAGTTTTGGATAGTATATTCTATTTTTTAATTGGTTGTACGTTTCCTGAATACCTGAATGCATACTTTCTTTTACGTGGTAGAACGATATTTGTTTAACTGCTTCTGTCTCGGTTTCGATGTCTTGAGCTCTAAGTGTGCATTTTATGAATTCTATTTGCTTGTTATTAGAAAAAATTTCTATTGATTTTTCCTGTACTATATTGTATTCGTGGTACGGTAGATCTGAGTAAATTCCAATTTTTCCTTTGTTTATATATTTCTTAAAAATCTCCCCCGTCGTTGAAAAATCATGTTTAGCTATAAAAATCATTCTTTTACCATTTACTGTTTTAATTTCCTCTGTTTCACAATTTGTAATGATTATGTAAGTTCTCTTTGATTGTGTAAGTTCTCTTCGGCTGAGTGTATTGTTGCATTGGACGAATTTTCTTCATTCTCCTCTATGTTTGCTATTTTATTTACTTCTGACAGTAGTAGTATTTCCTTTGTATTCTTATGGGCGTAATCATTGTCTTCAAGTCTGCCCAAAAAGTCGGCTACTCTATTTTCCTTTCCTTTTAGATAGTCAATGTCAAATTGGTATTCTCCAAGCTTTAATAACCATCTTTGATGTCTAGGTGAAATATCTTTACCTTTATGTTTTGAATGCAAAAATTTAATAGGTTGATGATCTGTTAGTATCTTAAACTTTCTTCCATACAAATAGGGTCTAAGATAATTCACGCTCCAAAGGATTGCCAAAAATTCTTTATCGGTAGCTGAATAATTCCTTTCATGATTATTAAGTGTTCTAGACTCAAAACAAATTGGGTTGCCCTCTTGGGATAACACCGCACCTATTGCATAATTCGAAGCGTCAGTCGTAAGTGTAAAAGTTTAATCGAAATTAGGAAATCTAAGTATGGGGTGTGAGCTGATCATATGCTTTAACTTTTCAAATTCTTCTACATAAGTTGGATCTTTAGTGTTTATTTTCACATTTTTCTTTAAATATTTTGTTATAGGTTGCGCTACTTTAGCATAATCTTTAATACATTTTCTGTAATAGCCCATTATACCTAGAAAACTTTTTATCTGTTTTTCTGTCCGAGGTAGAACTAATTTATCTATAATGGCTATTTTGTTGGGATTTGGTATAATACCTTCCTTTGTCAAAATATGCCCAAGGAATTCCGTTTCTCTCTTCATAAAATTGCAATTATCTATCTGGATCTTAAGATTTTTCTCTTCTAAGATTTTAAAGATTTCTTTATTTGTCTGAATATGTTCTTGCAGCGATGTGCTGAAAACAAGTATGTCATCTAGATAAACGACACACTTCTTATTTATGTGGTCTCTCAAAATTTCGTTCATAAGTCTTTGAAAGGTGTCTGGGGCATTTTTAAACCCGACTGGCATTCTTATAAACTCATATAAGCCGTGTGGCGTTACAAATGATGCTTGTTTTCTATCTTCTTCCTTAACCAAGATTTGATGGTAACCTTTGGCCAAGTCTAGCGTTGTGAAATATTGAGTTCTTTCGAGTTTGTCCAAAATTGATTCGATATTTGGTATCGGAAGCTTGTTATCTATAGTGATTTCGTTTAACTTTCTATAGTCAATTACTATTCGATACTTCTTTTTACCTAAATTGTAAATTTTTTTCGGTATTACTATTAAAGGGCTTGAATATCTTGAATTACTTTTCCTTATTATACCCTGTTCTGTCATTTCTTTTACTTGTCTCCTTACTTCTTCCTCATGTTGAGGTGGATACCTATAAAGTTTTGAATTTAGCTGTTCATCCGTGATCGTCCGTATCTCGTTTTCTATTTCAGTCGTACTTGTCAACATGTCTCTCTCTTTAAAAAATAATTTACTGAACCTCTGTATAATAAATTCAATTTCTTTCCGTTCTTCCTTGTTTAAATGATCTTGTTTTAAATTATCAAGGTTTCCTTCGTTACTTTCTAATGCACATACTTCTTTGTATTGGTAAGGGTTATTAATGATTGAATTTTCCTTGTGATTTAGCGTTAAAGCTCTTTGTTCAAGATTAATGAAAGCGTTTAAAAATTCAATAGGTCTATTCCTATGATGAAACTATAATTCCTTCCTGTTAGTGGGGTTACTTTCCATCGAATTCTTGCATTGCTTGGTAAATTAAATTCTTTTGGTGCTGTTGTATGAATTTCATGCTCTATAATGTCTTTGCTATTTATCGTACTGTAGGGTATTGGTCGGCTTAGTTGTCTTTTGGGTAACCGTTGAGTTGGTCATTTACCAGACTTAAAGTGGCTCCTGTATCTATTAATGCTACATACTTTTCTCTATTTATGTTTAATTCTATAAATGGTAGGTATTCCGAGGCTGTTTCATAAAAAAAACGGTATTATTGACCTCTGCCTGATGGTCGTACTCATCGTTTGAGTCGTTGTGTTCGTAGTAGTCGTCATTCTGATACTGGTTGTCATTTGTTCGATTTTGGTTGGCTCTGCCTGGTTTGGTGTGAGCCTGGTTGCTGATAGTTGTGATTTTGTCTACTTTGTCCGGAGTTGTTACTTCTCATATTTGGTTGTGCATTGTTATGCCTTAATTGCCCTGAATTATTATTTCTGTAATTCGGTTGTTGGTACCTATTGTTTTGGTTCCAATCTTGATTTCTATAATTCTGCTGATTATTTAGTTGACCATTATTTAAAATTTCTATAGTTCTGTTGACTAATTTGATTATTTTGTGGTGTATTGTTCGGATTAAAATTTCTTAAGTTTTGTTGGCGATTAGTGTTTCCTTGATTTCTGTTGAAAGGCCCTGTCTCTGAGTTATTTGGGTTTGCTTTTTCTATATTGAAATCTAATACAATGGTTTTCGTATCTGCGAAGCATAATTATTTTTAAAATTTCTCCTAGTTCTTTTCAAGTGTACCTTGTGTTATTTCTTTAGCCGCATTCACTAGCAAGCTTTCTACGTTACTTAAATCTATGAAGTTGTCTTGCTTGTGATAAACTATTAGCTCGTCGGTTTTATATTTAATATTTTGTGTTTCCACAGCTAGTTCGCTCACCGTGTTTACCCTCAGGTCGCAGATTCTTCGGTAGATTTGGTGTGGTTCAGTATCCGGCCTGTATCGTCGCCTTGATCAGCACCCAGTTGTCTGGTTCCGGCACGTTTATTACCACATATTTCGCTTGTCCTTGAATCGTCCTGTAGAAGATGGTCCTGGTGGCCTCTCGTTTAAGTTCCGGATCTTGAATCGACTGGAGCAGATACTCGACGATGCTGAAGAATGAGTTTATCGAGATGTCCCTGTTCCTGTGAACGTCGCCAGATGGTTTATGGTTTTAAACAGACGTTCTTGCTGTGCAGGATTGGCCGGGTTGTTTTGTAGTTGTACGTAGGCTTGTTGGAGTTGCTCCAACTGCCTTTCCCTGATTGCCAGTTGCTCCAGTAGGTCTGCCTGTGGCATATCGGGATTTTCTTGCCATTCTTGCCTCGTCGTATTTGATCGCTCTGTTCCTTCTTCTCGATGCCGTCTTGGATGAATCAATTTAAATTTGATGTTGAGGTTTTTCTCCAGTTCCTTGTCAACTTATTTTTAGTTAAATCTCCTTAAATTCCTTGTCAACTGATTTTTAGTTGAACTGCCTCGAAGTCCTTGTCAACTTATTTTTAGTTGCACTTTCTGAGTTGCTTTGCTGCACTGTTTTTAGTCAAACTTATTTGTTGCTATGTTTTTGTCGGCCGATTATAAATTTTTGTTTTCACTCCATTCAAATTAAATTTATTTATTTGTTCGGTTCGATCACTGGATCCTCTTTAATAAAAAGAATCCTACAGGCTGCGCCAATTTAATTATTTGAGGCGAGGTGATTTAAAAAAATAAAATAACGACGGACACGACGTTTAGTTTCAGTGGCAAATATCAACCGATTTGTCTTTATTGAAACTGTCATATATAAAGGTTTTACATCGATAGCTTATTGTGTCTTACATTGGTTTGTGTTGGTGTATTTAGTTGGAATTCTGATTTAGACTTATTATACCTGCTTATGTTCGTGTTGCGAAACTTATGCTGACTTAGACTTATTCTACCTGCAAGTGTTCCCGTTGCGAAACCGGATGCATACGAGAGTTTATTAACTCTTGTCGCGAAATCGTTTTATTTGGCCTTTATAGAGTCCAATAACACTTGAACTGTCTGGCTAATTGGGTTTATTTGGATGTTGGTGTTATGTTCTTTTCTTTCTTTTTCTTTTCTCTTTAGTCCTAATGCCATTCGCCTGCGTACGCGCGACAAGCTTAAGAGGCCATTTGAGGATACTTTGTTGAAAACCGGATTTAATTAACTTTATTAACAAAATATTTAAAACGTATACAAGCAATCTTTGATTCTACTCTTCTAGCTTCTGTTTAATTAGTAAAATTATGGCTCACTTTCGTTTTATTATGAAAAATATATTCAAAACGTACACAAGACATATTTGATTCTAATATTTTTATTGCTATTATCTATAATAGTGACTTCTACCATGGGTCACTTTGATTTTAATATGGTAACCTTATGTTATTTGAATTATGTGTCACTTTGATTTGAGTGTTTTTATGATAGACCAAAGGTTTGATTATGTTTTCTACTAAAATCAATGATTTTTATATTTGCGTTTTTCTGCCAGTGTACTTTACCAATTAACACGCCCCACCTATATACATAAACATAACTTAGCTCGTTCCGCAACACAATCGATACAAGAGAAAAACAAATTCAAGTACGTTGAGCCTAGGCTTAGGTCACGTGTACAAAATATATTGAAACACTTCGTATATTTTACTAGATCTGAATTTTAAAATCAACCACCAAAACTGCTGGCACCAAAACATCCAATAAACAATCTAATCTAGCTCTAATCCGAGTTTTCGGGCTCCGGGGACCCTGGCCGGGTTTGGCAAATCGTGCAGTCCAGGCGCGAGCGGTTCGGTCATGCTGCCTGCGTTGAAACTTGTACACCCTGGCGATGTTGCTGTCCAGCGGATCATCAGGGTTCGGGTCGGCCATGAGGGATGTGATCGATAGGAGCACCTTGGCCACGGTCAGGGCTGGAGACCACTCCTATTCAGGATGTCCACGCAAATGTATCCTGAAGCTGCGATGTTGCAATGATATATCTTTGTCAAGAAATATACTTTCGGCGGCGTGAACGGATAGTTGTCGGCAAAGTGCAAGTCCAAATGAAACTCGCCACCCTCGTATGGGGTCCCTGGTGGACCCGGAACCCTTGCCCTCCAGTTGAAAAGGTTGTCGTTCACAACCTCGACTTGGCAGCCCTCGGGCGGCTCCTTCATGAAGTCCTGAAGCTCGCGGTTGAGGCGCCCTACGACGTGGTGACGCGGAAGTGGAGTGGAAGTGCGAACGGCACTTGTAGTAGGGTTTTCCTCCGAACCTCCAGAAGACGAACGCATACCGGTGCTTAGAATGCTTCGCAGCATCACCAGAAGACCTCTTGGGCGAGAAGGAGGAGTTGCAGGAGATGCGGCAGCTGCCTCGCGTGCTGCCTGTAGAAGTAGGTTCCGGTCACTGGCCTGCCGGTGGCGGATCCGCGGGCGTCCTCTCGGGCCATTAATGGCGCGTGAGGCCCTGGAAATCGACAAGCTGGTTGGCGTCATGTTGGCAGATGGTCTCAAGGCCATGGTCGCGGACTGAGCTGCAGTCTCTCGGAGCAGCCGCAGCCGCTCACTGCGACGCGGAACCACTTCCCCGGCTTGAGCGGAAGCCATACGTGGTTGTCTACGACGCGGCGGCATGATCCTTTAGAGAGAACAATAAGTAAATAAGTTTAATCCGATATCTTTAATAACAACGAAAATCGGCTAATTTGACCCGATCGTTCCTATTGCAGCTATTGGATATAGTGGTCTTTGCCCGTTACGACATAAAATACGAACTGAAATAGAAATGAGACTATTCTGAAAGTTTGCGTAGCAACGGACAGACAGACAGACGGATGGACTGGCAGACGGATAGACTGACGGACAGACGGGTAAAATCAAGAATAAATATACTTTCCTTCACTGCGTTGCAAACTTCTGGTCAAAATTATACACTGCAAGGGTATAAGAAAAGAAAAAAAATTGTTTTTGTTGGTTCACTCACCTTTTCCTATATATTTTGTGTACTTTTTTTATCAGACTGTTTTAACTGGACTTGGAGCTTGTAACCCGGATGTTGAACTGAACTGAATTGCTAGCGGAGACTTTATTCAAAGGAAGCAAAGGTAACAGTTCGAGCAGAGCCTACTTCCATACATGCTAACTGTGTGGCCAGATTAGCTTGCTGAACACATAGCAATGGCCTTATGACACTACATTTAAAAATTCACTAATTAAAGTTTTCATTAGAAGCAAGAATAATAAACAAAAAAAAAAGGCATGGTTTTTCCGCAAACTAAATAACAAGAGCGGGTTAAAAAATCAGCTTAAGGGTTTTCTTATTCATTTCTGCAGGAGTGTTTGCATGAGGATTCCAGAAATGGGTAATTCTGGTCTGCGAATTCTGACAATTGTTATCCTTTACCTTTTAAATTGGTGTGCCCGTAGTCGCATTTCGAAAAAAAATCTGAACCAAATAAGACATCTTGTTGTCACTGTTCCGGAGGACATCTCACCATAACTGGCGCAGTCGAAAGGCTTTCTGAAGACAACAAAAGGAAGATCCAACAAATAAAAGATGCAGGCAATTTTCAGGTAGCGTTAAACAATCTCAAGGGCATTACATTTGTAGAGATGGTTGTTATGTTATCTTTGGATGGGTTCCAGCTTTCAATACACCTTCAAGAGAGTCTAAAAATTCTAATAGCTCAACATCAATCAACAAATTTTGGACCGGAATGAGACTCTTGTTCCCAGGGTATGCGTCGAGGTCCACGTTGGGAGCATAACCGCCAGCATCGTCGACATCGAGCCTGTTACGTACGCCGGTTATGGCCGACGTGATGCATTAGATTAACTCAGAAGCGCTGTTTAGCAGTACCAAGGCAGTTTAAAGCTGGAGGTCTATTCGGAGATACTGGTAATCGTCATCGTGACTCGCAAATAAATCGACAAACCCATCAAGACCAAATTATTTGTTCAAGACATGTTTGGTTTAGAATGCTGCACGTCACGTTTTGTAAGAATAGGAAGATTGCGTATTTTGTAAATCAAGTTAAATTAAAAACAACAACAACTTCGGTAAACCGAAGTTTGTATACCCTTTCAGTCTGCAATTGGATCATTGAAAATCGATCCATTTTGGTAATGTTAAAAAAATATCAAATTATGTAAATTTTGTAAATTTTACTTTTTACATGTAGAATTTTACATTTTCATATAAATCGACCGATCGTTTCTATGGCAGCTATATAATATAGTTATCTGATCTTAATGAAATTAAAACCGTGATTCTAGAACTATACAAAACAGCTATATCTCGAAATTTATAGAAATTTGTCAAAAAACAGAAAAGTAAAATTTTTTTTTCATTAAATATGCCATCATTCCTATGGCAGCTATAGGATATAGTGGTCCGCCTAAATGACATTTTAATTGTATGGCTATATTTAAATTAAAACGCCACTTACTGAGCTTTAATCCGATATCTTTAAAAACAACGAAAATCGGTTAATTTGACCCGATCATTCCTGTGGCAGCTATAAGATATAGTGGTCCGATTTGTATGAAATTTAAAATGTATAGCTATAATATAAATAAAGGATCATATATTTAATTTAAAGCCGATATCTCAAATAATAGCGAAAACATGACATTTTGGGCATATCTTTCCTATGGCAGCTATAAGATATAGTATATAGTCCGATTCCGGCCGTTCCGACATATATACTAGCTGCAATGGAAAGAAGACTATTTGCAAAGATTCATTCGGATAACTCAAAAACTGAGGGACTAGTTTGCGTAGCAACGGACAAACGGACTGACGAACATGGCTAGATCGATTTTGCTGGTAATGCTGAACAAGAATATATATACTTTATGGGGTCGGAGATGCTTCCTTCACTGCGTTGCAAATATCATGGCAAAATTATAATACCCTCTGCAAGGGTATAAATATAAAAAAAATTTAAATATATGTAAAACAAAACCAATTTTATGTTGTCGAATTTATAATGATGAAATATCGATGAAATGATGATGAAATGTTGATGAATTGTTGATGAATCAATGATAAAATGTTGATGAATCATCGATGAATTGTTGATGAATCATCGATTAATTGTTGATGAATCATCGATGACATGTTGATGAATTGTTGATGAAATGTTGATGAATCATCGATGAATCATCGATGACATGTTGATGAAATGTTGATGAATCATCGATGAAATGTCGATGAATCATCGATGAAATGTTGATGAATCATCGATGAAATGTTGATGAATCATCGATGAAATGTTGATGAAATTGTTGATGAATCATCGATGAAATGTTGATAAATTTGTCACTGATGACAGCCTAGGACATGCCCATGTAAATTTCATCAACAGTTTGTATGGAGTGTCATCGATGATTCATCAACAAAAACGAAGTTTTTTTGATGAAACGTTGATGAAACGTTGATGACAGGTACTGCAGGGTTATGATACAATGTTTTGTTAATTGCGTTATTTATTACTATGGTTTCCTCGTCTAGTTCAATTATTTCCATTTCTTCTCTTTTTATTAGTTTACAATTATTTTTAAATATACAATGCTTGCTGTTTTTCATTTCTTTCAATTTTTTTGTTTATTTCATATGTGTATGTAATGTTTTTATGTTTGAATATAACTTCGGATTTGTGATCTATTTCAAATTTTTCATTATTAGGTATTGGAATTATCTGTTGAATTTTAATTTTAATGAAGCTTGTAGGAATTTCGATTGCGAATATTAATAGATTATTTTTAAACACTGAGGTAGTTAACTTAAGATTATTTAGTTTGTTGAAATTTATATTATATTTTGTGATTTCATTATCAGTTAATATGCTGGGGTGTAAGATATTGTAACTAGCAGATGCAACGTTGTCTTGTAAATGTTCTATTTTATTTCTTATTAATTGAATTTTTATTTGCTGGTCATAATATAAGTTCTCCTGGTTTCTATTATTTTCATATTTACTAATTGAGTTCAACTGACTTTCTATAGTTCTTCTATCTGATTTGATTAATTGCCTTATGTAACTGATTTTATCGTTGAAATATGTATTAATATAAATTTGTTTATTTACTAACTCATCCGTTTCTTGCATGTTTTCTTTGAAATTTGTTAAATGATTTTCTATTACTTTTCTGTCTTCTTCATCCATTGTACCAAACAACCATTTAGCTCCACTGCCTATTGCATTAACTATTCCTCTTCTTTCACTTGTATGATTTCCATATAATGTGTATAATTTATGTTTTGTCTCTGTCAAAATTAGTATGTTGTTATCTAATTCACTTAAAATGTCGTCAATATCTTTTAAATTAATCATGTGTACTATTATGTCTGTTTTTGTTACTATAGTTTGGTTTTTCATGTCTATTAGTGCGTATCCGTCTTGATCAAGTATTTGTTGGGTCGTCAATGTTCCTGATATCGCCGTCATTGTTGTCAGAACTAATATTGTCATCATTAGTGTCTTCTGTAAATTTGTAAGCTTGTTTAATATTCTTAGGGTCAATATTTTTAAATTTTTCCTTTTTATATTTTGGAACTTCTTTGTGTCTGACTGCCTTGTAATTCTTTATAAATCCTTCTTCTTGTTGTTCTTCATAGTTTTTCCTGTTGACGTTGTTCTTTTCTAACATTTTTTTCCTTAGCATTTTCTATGTTTTCTTTAATTTTTGTCAATTCTATCTTATTGTTTTGAGCTTCGTTAGGGTTGCATTTGATTGTAGAATGATATCTGGCATTAAAATTTCTAATAGTCTTTTGCAATAGCTGTTTTATTGTCATGTTTGATGTTTCTGTTTATAGTGTTACCCTAAGTTTTTCTGCCAATGAATTATGTAACCTTTCTATGTCGGAATTTCCCGTGTGACTGTTTGGCTTAGTTAGATGTAACTCTATTCCTTCTTGCATTAACAATTCTTTAATTCTGATCGAGTTAAATTCGTTGTCAGCTATAATTTTATCTGGTTTTCCTAACTTTGTAAAATGCTCTTCTAGTTGGTCTACTATAGTCATATGATTTCGATCATTTAGAGAATATGCTGCAGCAAACTTGGTAAATTTGTCTATAATTGTTAAGAAATGTGTATTTTTTACTACGTATGTGTCTATATGGACAATCTGATTTTTATCTGATGGAGTTTCGGTTTTTTTGAATTTGTTCTTTACTGGATTTCCATCGTATTTGATTTCTTTGCACAAGTCACATTGGTTAATAACTTTTTGTACCAATTCTAGTAGTTTTGGATAGTATATTCTATTTTTTAATTGGTTGTACGTTTCCTGAATACCTGAATGCATACTTTCTTTTACGTGATAGAACGATATTTGTTTGACTGCTTCTGTCTCGGTTTCGATGTCTTTATCTCTAAGTGTGAATTTTATGAATTCTATCTATTAGAAAAAAATTCTATAAATTCTATAAAAATCATTCTTTTACCATTTACTGTTATAATTTCCTCTGTTTTACAATTTGTAATGATTATCTGTGTTTTGTATTTATTACCTATTTCCTCCTTTATAATAAAATGATTGTGTAAGTTTTCTTCGGTTGAGTGTATTGTTGCATTTGAATTTTCTTCATTCTCCTCTATGTTTGCTTTTATATTTGCTTCTGACATATTGTCGTTATTTTCGTGTAGTATGTCCTTTGTATTCTTATGCGCGTAATCATTGTCTTCAAGTCTGCCCAAAAAGTCGGCTACTCTATTTTCCTTTCCTTTTAGAAAGTCAATTTCAAATTGGTATTCTCCAAGCTTTAATAACCATCTTTGATGTCTAGGTGAAATATCTTTCCCTTTTATGTTTCGAATGCAAAAATTTAATTGTTGATGATCTGTTAGTATCTTAAACTTTCTTCCATACAAATAGGGTCTAAGATAATTCACGCTCTAAAGCATTGCCAAAAATTCTTTATCGGTAACTGAATAATTCCTTTTGTTGAGAAATGCAGAATATACTCGCCGATCTGGCTACTCCCTTCAATTACATGTATGAGTGCATGTGTACATACATTTGTATTCTGCATATGGCAAAACCAAACTCACCAAACACATACATATACCTTTTTGCTATGGTGAATTTACACGTACGCAGAAAAATCTAGACCACGCTAAGAAGCGTCGCTTCACTTTGATTTTTCTTGTAAATGTGACAAGTCGTGTGCGAACGAAAAGAAGAAACAGAAGAACAGAAATATTAAACTAAAAGAACATAAATCATACTAAATCAAATATCGTGTTTATTATTAATCTGACTGGCCTACAATTAAAACATTGGAGTTTGGGAGCAGCGAGATAGAGTTTGTGTCGATCTGTCCAGAGGAGCCTCAACAAATTGTCCCCGGGATTCTCGAGCATCTGAGAGTGTGTTGGTGCGAGCTGTGCTGCGTGAGAGGCAGCGTGCAGCGTGTCTGATTTTTCCAATACCTTTCATTATTTTTAAGTGTTCTAGACGCAAAACAAATTGGGTGGCCCTCTTAGGATAACACCGCACCTATTGCATAATTCGAAGCGTCAGTCGTAAGTTTAAAAGTTTAATCGAAATCAGGAAATCTAAGTATGGGGTGTGAGCTGGTCATATGTTTTAACTTTGCAAATGCTTCTACATAAGTTGGATCTTTAGTGTTTATTTTCACATTTTTCTTTAAATATTTTCTTGAAGGTTACGCTACTTTAGCATAATCTTTAATACATTTTCTGTAATAGCCCTTTATACCTAGAAAACTTTTTATCTGTTTTTCTGTCCGAGGAAGAACTAATTTTTCTATAAAGGCTATTTTGTTGGGATTTGGTTTAATACCTTCCTTGTCATAATATGCCCAAGGAATTCCATTTTTCTCTTCATAAAATTGCAATTATCTATCTGGATCTTTCGATTTTTCTCTTCTAAGATTTTAAAGATTTCTTTAATTGTCTGAATATGTTCTTGCAGCGATGTGCTGAAAATAAGTATGTCATCTAGATAAACGACACACTTCTTATTTATGTGGTCTCTCAAAATTTCGTTCATAAGTCTTTGATAGGTGGTTGGGGCATTTTTTAACCCGAATGGCATTCTTATAAGCCGTGTGGCGTGACAAATGCTGTTTTTTTTCTATCTTCTTCCTTAACCAAGATTTGATGGTAACCTTTGGCCAAGTCTAGCGTTGTGAAATATTGAGCTCTTCCGAGTTTGTCCAAAATTGATTCGATATTTGGGATCGGAAGCTTGTCATCTATAGTGATTTCGTTTAACTTTGTATAGTCAATTACTATTGGATACGTCTTTTTACCTGAATTGTAAATTTTTTTCGGTATTACTATTAAAGGGCTTGAATATCTTGAATTACTTTTCCTTATTATACCCTGTTCTGTCATTTCTTTTACTTGTCTCCTTACTTCTTCCTCATGTTGAGGTGGATACCTATAAAGTTTTGAATTTAGCTGTTCATCCGTGATCGTCCGTATCTCGTTTTCTATTTCAGTCGTACTTGTCAATATGTCTCTCTCTTTAAAAATAATTTACTGAACCTTTGTATAATAAATTCAATTTCTTTCCGTTCTTCCTTGTTTAAATGATCTTGTTTTAAATTATCAAGGTTTCCTTCGTTACTTTCTAATGCACATACTTCTTTGTATTGGTAAGGGTTATTAATGATTGAATTTTCCTTGTGATTTAGCGTTAAAGCTCTTTGTTCAAGATTAATGAAAGCGTTTAAAAAATTCAATAGGTCTATTCCTATGATGAAACTATAATTCCTTCCTGTTAGTGGGGTTACTTTCCATCGAATTCTTGCATTGCTTGGTAAATTAAATTCTTTTGGTGCTGTTGTATGAATTTCATGCTCTATAATGTCTTTGCTATTTATCGTACTGTAGGGTATTGGTCGGCTTAGTTGTCTTTTTGGGTAACCGTTGAGTTGGTCATTTACCAGACTTAAAGTGGCTCCTGTATCTATTAATGCTACATACTTTTCTCTATTTATGTTTAATTCTATAAATGGTAGGTATTCCGAGGCTCTTTCATAAAACAACGGTATTATTGACCATTGCCTGATGGTCGTTCTGATCGTTTGAGTCGTTGTTGTCGTAGTAGTCGTCATTCTGATACTGGTTGTCATTTGTTCGATTTTGGTCGGTTTCTAGATTATCAATTTCCATTGGCTCTGCATTTCCTGGTCTATACTGCCTGGTTTGGTGTGAGCCTGGTTGCTGATAGTTGTGATTTTGTCTACTCTGTCCGGAGTTGTTACTTCTCATATTTGGTTGTGCATTGTTATGCATAAATTGCCCTGAATTATTATTTCTGTAATTCGGTTGTTGGTACCTATTGTTTTGGTTCCAATCTTGATTTCTATAATTCTGCTGATTATTTAGTTGACCATTATTTAAAATTTCTATAGTTCTGTTGACTAATTTGATTATTTTGTGGTGTATTGTTCGGATTAAAATTTCTTAAGTTTTGTTGGCGATTAGTGTTTCCTTGATTTCTGTTGAAAGGCCCTGTCTCTGAGTTATTTGGGTTTGCTTTTTCTATATTGAAATCTAATACAATGGTTTTCGTATCTGCGAAGCATAATTATTTTAAAATTTCTCCTAGTTCTTTTCAAGTGTACCTTGTGTTATTTCTTTAGCCGCATTCACTAGCAAGCTTTCTACGTTACTTAAATCTATGAAGTTGTCTTGCTTGTGATAAACTATTAGCTCGTCGGTTTTATATTTAATATTTTGTGTTTCCACAGCTAGTTCGCTCACCGTGTTTACCCTCAGGTCGCAGATTCTTCGGTAGATTTGGTGTGGTTCAGTATCCGGCCTGTATCGTCGCCTTGATCAGCACCCAGTTGTCTGGTTCCGGCACGTTTATTACCACATATTTCGCTTGTCCTTGAATCGTCCTGTAGAAGATGGTCCTGGTGGCCTCTCGTTTAAGTTCCGGATCTTGAATCGACTGGAGCAGATACTCGACGATGCTGAAGAATGAGTTTATCGAGATGTCCCTGTTCCTGTGAACGTCGCCAGATGGTTTATGGTTTTAAACAGACGTTCTTGCTGTGCAGGATTGGCCGGGTTGTTTTGTAGTTGTACGTAGGCTTGTTGGAGTTGCTCCAACTGCCTTTCCCTGATTGCCAGTTGCTCCAGTAGGTCTGCCTGTGGCATATCGGGATTTTCTTGCCATTCTTGCCTCGTCGTATTTGATCGCTCTGTTCCTTCTTCTCGATGCCGTCTTGGATGAATCAATTTAAATTTGATGTTGAGGTTTTTCTCCAGTTCCTTGTCAACTTATTTTTAGTTAAATCTCCTTAAATTCCTTGTCAACTGATTTTTAGTTGAACTGCCTCGAAGTCCTTGTCAACTTATTTTTAGTTGCACTTTCTGAGTTGCTTTGCTGCACTGTTTTTAGTCAAACTTATTTGTTGCTATGTTTTTGTCGGCCGATTATAAATTTTTGTTTTCACTCCATTCAAATTAAATTTATTTATTTGTTCGGTTCGATCACTGGATCCTCTTTAATAAAAGAATCCTACAGGCTGCGCCAATTTAATTATTTGAGGCGAGGTGATTTAAAAAATAAAATAACGACGGACACGACGTTTAGTTTCAGTGGCAAATATCAACCGATTTGTCTTTATTGAAACTGTCATATATAAAGGTTTTACATCGATAGCTTATTGTGTCTTACATTGGTTTGTGTTGGTGTATTTAGTTGGAATTCTGATTTAGACTTATTATACCTGCTTATGTTCGTGTTGCGAAACTTATGCTGACTTAGACTTATTCTACCTGCAAGTGTTCCCGTTGCGAAACCGGATGCATACGAGAGTTTATTAACTCTTGTCGCGAAATCGTTTTATTTGGCCTTTATAGAGTCCAATAACACTTGAACTGTCTGGCTAATTGGGTTTATTTGGATGTTGGTGTTATGTTCTTTTCTTTCTTTTCTTTCTCTTTAGTCCTAATGCCATTCGCCTGCGTACGCGCGACAAGCTTAAGAGGCCATTTGAGGATACTTTGTTGAAAACCGGATTTAATTAACTTTATTAACAAAATATTTAAAACGTATACAAGCAATCTTTGATTCTACTCTTCTAGCTTCTGTTTAATTAGTAAAATTATGGCTCACTTTCGTTTTATTATGAAAAATATATTCAAAACGTACACAAGACATATTTGATTCTAATATTTTATTGCTATTATCTATAATAGTGACTTCTACCATGGGTCACTTTGATTTTAATATGGTAACCTTATGTTATTTGAATTATGTGTCACTTTGATTTGAGTGTTTTTATGATAGACCAAAGGTTTGATTATGTTTTCTACTAAAATCAATGATTTTTATATTTGCGTTTTTCTGCCAGTGTACTTTACCAATTAACACGCCCCACCTATATACATAAACATAACTTAGCTCGTTCCGCAACACAATCGATACAAGAGAAAAACAAATTCAAGTACGTTGAGCCTAGGCTTAGGTCACGTGTACAAAATATATTGAAACACTTCGTATATTTTACTAGATCTGAATTTTAAAATCAACCACCAAAACTGCTGGCACCAAAACATCCAATAAACAATCTAATCTAGCTCTAATCCGAGTTTTCGGGCTCCGGGGGACCCTGGCCGGGCTTGGCAAATCGTGCAGTCCAGGCGCGAGCGGTTCGGTCATGCTGCCTGCGTTGAAACTTGTACACTCTGGCGATGTTGCTGTCCAGCGGATCATCAGGGTTCGGGTCGGCCATGAGGGATGTGATGGATAGGAGCACCTTGGCCACGGTCAGGGCAGGAGACCACTCCCTATTCAGGATGTCCACGCAAATGTATCCTGAAGCTGCGATGTTACAGTGATAAATCTTTGTCAAGAAATACACTTTCGGCGGCGTGAACGGATAGTTGTGGGCAAAGTGCAAGTCCAAATGAAACTCCCCACCCTCGTAAGGGGTCCCCTGCGGCCCCGGAACCCTTGCCCTCCAGTTGAAAAGGTTGTCGTTCACAACCTCGACTTGGCAGCCCTCGGGCGGCTCCTTCATGAAGTCCTGCAGCTCGCGGTTGAGGCGCCCTAGGACGTGGTGACGGTTGGCCTCGGTCGCTAGCTCGCCTCTGGGAGGCGGAAGTGGAGTGGAAGTGCGAATGGCACTTGTAGTAGGGTTTTCCTCCGAACCTCCAGAAAAAGAACGCATACCGGTGCTTATAATGTTTCGCAGCATCACCAGAAGACCTCTTGCGCGAGAAGGAGGAGTTGCAGGAGTTTCGGCAGCTGCCTCGCGTGCTGCCTGTAGAAGTAGGTTCCGGTCACTGGCCTGCCGGTGGCGGATCCGCGGGCGTCCTCTCGGGCCATTGATGGCGCGTGAGGCCCTGGCAATCGGCAAGTTGGCCGGCGTCGTGTTGGCAGAAGGTCTCAAGGCCTGAGCTGCAGTCTCTCGGAGCAGCCGCAGCCGCTCACTGCGACGCGGAACCACGTCCCCGGCTTGAGCGGCAGCCATACGTGGTTGTCTACGACGCGGCGGCATGATCCTTTAGAGAGAACAATATGTAAATAAGTTGAATCCGAAATCCTTAAAATCAACGATAATCGTCTAATTTGACACGATCGTTCCTAAGGCAGCTATAAGATATAGTGGTCCGATGAAGGACCATTTACGAAGTTTTAATCCGATATCTTTAATAACAACGAAAATCGGCTAATTTGTTCCGACATAATATACTAACTGAAATAGAAATGAGACTATTCTGAAAGTTTCAACCCGATAGCTCAAAATCTGAGAGACTAGTTTGCGTAGCAACGGACAGACAGACGGATGGACAGACAGACGGATAGACTGACGGACAGACGGGTAAAATCAAGAATAAATATACTTCCCTTCACTGCGTTGCAAACTTCTGGTCAAAATTATACCCTGCAAGGGTAAAGAAAAGAAAAAAAAATGTTTTTGTTGGTTCACTCACCTTTTCTTAAATATTTTGTGCACTTTTTTATTAGACTGTTTTAACTGGACTTGGAGCTTGTAACCCGGATGTTGAACTGAACTGAATTGCTAGCGGAGACTTTATTCAAAGGAAGCAAAGGTAACAGTTCGAGCAGAGCCTACTTCCATACATGCTAACTGTGTGGCCAGATTGGCTTGCTGAACACATAGCAATGGCCTTATGAAACTACATTTAAAAGTTCACTATTAGAGTTTTCATTAAAAGAAAGAATAATAAACAAATAAAGAAGTTTTTACAGGCATGTTTTTTCCGTTGTGAAATTGTGTTATTATTATGAATGAATCAAATAACAAGAGCGGGTTAAAAAATCAATTTAATGGTTTTCATATTCATTTCTGCATGAGTGTTTTCATGAGGATTCCAGAAATGGGTAATTCTGGTCTGCGAATTCTGACCATTGTTATCCCTCTTTTAAATTGGTGTGACCGTAGTCGCATTACGAAAAAAAATCTGAACCAAACAAGACATCTTGTTGTCACTGTTTCGGAGGACATCTCACCATAACTGGCGCAGTCGAAAGGCCGTTTGAAGACAACAGAAGGAAGACCCAACATATAAAAGATGCAGCTAATTTTTAGATAGCGTTAAACAATCTCAAGGGCATTACATTTGCAGAGATGGTTGTTATGTTATCTTTGGGTGGGTTCCAGCTTCCAATACATCCTGAAGAGAGTCTAAAAATTCCAATATTTCATTTTGGACCGGCATGAGACTCTTGTTCCCAGGGTATGGGTCGAGGTCCACGTTGGGAGTGCAACCACCAGCATCGTCGACATCGAGCCTGTTACGTACGCCGGTTAAGGCCGACGTGATGCATTAGATTAACTCAGAAGCGCTGTTTAGCAGTACCAAGGCAGTTTAAAGCTGGAGGTCTATTCGGAGATACTGGTAATCGTCATCGTGACTCGCAAATAAATCGACAAACCCATCAAGAAAAAATTATACAAGACATGTTTGGTTTAGAATGCTGCACGTCACATTTTGTAAAAATAGGAAGATTGCGTATTTTGTAAATCAAGAAACAAGAAAGAGCGCTAACTTCGGTAAACCGAAGTTTGTATACCCTTTCAGTCTGCAATTGGATCATTGAAAATCGATCCATTTTGGTAATGTTAAAAAAATATCAAATTATGCAAATTTTGTAAATTTTACATTTTTCATATAGAATTTTACATTTTCATATAAATCGACCGATCGTTTCTATGGCAGCTATATAATATAGTTATCTGATCTTAATGAAATTAAAACAGTGATTCTAGAACTATACAAAACAGCTATATCTCGAAATTTATAGAAATTTGTCGAAAAACAGAGAAGTTAACTTTTTTTGACATTAATTTCGCCATCATTCCTATGGCAGCTATAGGATATAGTTGTCCGACTTAAATGACATTTTAATTGTATGGCTCAATTTAAACTAAAACGCCACTTACAGAGCTTTAATCCGATATCTTTAAAAACAACGAAAATCGGTTAATTTGAGCCGATCATTCCTGTGGCAGCTATAAGATATAGTGGTCCGATTTGTATGAAATTTAAAATGTATAGCTTTTATATAAATCATATACTTCATTTGAGGCCAATATCTTCAAAAATAGCGAAAACATGAAAATTTGGACACATCTTTCCTATGGCAGCTATAAGATATAGTGGTCCGATTCCGTTCCAACATATGTATATACTAGCTGCAATAGAAAGAAGACTATCTGCAAAGATTCATTCGGATAACTCAAAAACTGAGGGACTAGTTTGCGTAGCAACGGACAGACGGACTGACAAACATGGCTAGATCGATTTTGCTGGTGATGCTGATCAAGAAAATATATACTTTATGGGGTCGGTGATGAAATCGTTTTATTTGGCCTTTATTGAGTCCAATAACTCTTGAACTGTCTGGCTAATTGGGTTTATTTGGATGTTGGTGTTATGTTCTGGGAATGGAGTGGACCTGTACATAACTGGCGCTTGGACATCACTGCATTAAATGCTGCCGAGCTAACTCTTGGAACTTTACGCTCCGGTGGTGGGTGGTGCCTTTCCGAAGATGCCGCGACGGTGGTGTCGCACAGTGGGCGAAACGGCCCATCTAGCGGCATTTAATTCATAGCTGTTAGGAATAATTTTTTATTGCCAAAGTCATTTTTTTTTACTTCTAAATTGGTTTGACTTTAATAAAAACCTCAAAAAAAAATTTGTTTTTGTCTTTACAAGTTTATTTTTTTTTTTTTTTTTGTGAAATAAACATGATTTTTGTATGATACATATAAGTTTTGATTTTTGAAAAATCATAGCTATCCATCTAAAACGTTTAGCACATTTTTTAAACATATTTTTAATAGGTTAAACAATTATCATTCACTTGATTTTTAAAATATTCGTACTTGTTTCAAAAGGTATTCATTTTGCAACAAAGAAATTCATTTTCAAAAGAACACAAACACCTAAGAAATTTACCAGAAATCCATACAAAAGCGTCATCTAGATGTGACTAGTAAATTGGGTTCCCGTTGCTTAACTGGCAAAGCACCATCTAAGGGTGAGATCGTTTGGTTCGTGTAAAAGCTTTTATCTGATCGAGTGGGAAATATAAGAGAAAATGGTAGAAGAATAAGTTTGATCTTATTTTACAAAAGTAGAGGCATTTTTAGCCCATAGGGGCGCCAAAGACGAGTGAGAAAATGTGCAGCAAGCGGAACTCCATAGAAAAGCGCCATCTAAGAGTAACTAGTATTTTCGGTTGCCGTTGTTATGCTTGCAAAGCGCCATCTAAGAGAAAGCTCGCTTGGTTCGTGTTACTGATAGAGTGGGAAATATAAGAGGTAATAGTTGTGATATCAACCAAAAGCATTTTCACTTGGAAAACAGTTGTATGCAATTTTTGGAGTTCCCATTAACATACACCTTTTTTCTCCTTTTCATTTGCGGATTTGCCGTTAAATTTTCCTGTGGTCCGTCTTGAAAAATGCGTTAGTTTTGTCTGGGTTTCGCTGCCTCAGGGCTGGACCGCTATAGTCTCCCTCCTATGGACATAAATGAAGCACTAACTTAATGCATACAATCTAAGGGAAAAACACTCGCGGCCACAAATAAGCAATTTTAAATCTATTCAATGAAAGTCAATAGTTCTGGTTGCACTCCTGTAAACTTGTCATAAATAGTGTTTTATGATCAGACTCAAAATTCAACACTGAAAATTATTTAGGGAGACTTAACGTGTATTTTGGTATTTAGGTGTAAGTTATCGTTTGATTCTAAAAAGAGGAAATTAGATTGTGACGGTGTAAGCGCAGTTTTCCCAAAGAATAAAACCAAAACTTTACACAGTCTGATAATCATAAAACCAATATACCCCTTTCCAAAAATTAAAAATGGAATAACTATGAAAATAAATAGATTTTTCCAAGCATACCAATATATTGTGTTTCTTATGTATCTGAACCTCCTCTACCTGAAAAAAAATATATTTGAGGAAATATAGACTGGCCCTAAAAGAAAAAAAAATTAAAAACAATTTTTTTTACTAAAAAATCCGCTTAATATTAAACCAAGGATAGTCTAGTATTTTTTTATTAAAAAAAAAGATATGAAAAAATGATACCCGTATTTTTGTTCAAATTGCATGCACCATTTAAATGTTAAGATTTTTAAAAGTTTTTTGTCCAACAGCGATTATCTCGAAAAGTATTGATGGTAACGAACAAATATGTTAGGGTCATTTGGGACATGGAGTATTTCAAAATGTGGGATGCATTTTTTTTCAGATTGAAAAGAAAACAGGGGTGGCCGAGTTGATATGGAATGTCCCATATAAGTATAATCATTTTTGCTTTTTTATTAATGGAAATATGAATAAAGGTGTGCTTACAGACGTAACGTTACCCACTTTGTTTTTGACATGATGCACACGAAAATTTACCTAATGCTCTTTTATATTATTTATATAATTATCGTATTATTTTTATTTTGACTGTTATGACACCGCATACTTTGTATCTTTGGTTTGGCTTCGTTGGGTCTCTTCTTCAAGTTTTTACGTTGTGGTGCTTGCATCGAATGCACAATATCGACTTTATAGAATGGGAATGTCGTTCAATTTCGGATAGTTTTACTTAAATCGATAAATATGTCTGTGTGAACACAACAGTTTATTGACTCGACTGAACATTTCTTGTTACGCTCTTGCCAAAAACCAATATAATCACTTAGATGCAGAACGACCATACATTTCATTTGCAATATGCAAGCTATTTTTTAGCTGGCGACGAATATGCCACTCTCTCAGCTCCCTCAAAGTTGAGAGGGTAATAATCTAAAAACCCAAATCTACCCAGCACGAAAAATTCGAGTGCAATAATCTTAAAGATTCGAATGCCTTTGCTCTTGCAATACCTATAATAAACCTGAGTATAATAAAAACGATTCAAATATCCTGATGTTTGATTTTAATTTGATATTTCCACAAAACTGGTTGCATAGTAAATGAAAAAAAGAAAACAATTTGACTTTTTAGTTATATGTTATACAAAATTTCGATATAAATATGAGAGTTTCAGTTGTAATCTGAGAAACTATGAGTGAATTTCTGTGATAACTTCAATTTACATCTATTCGGGCTATCAGCGCACGCTGCAACTCCTCTTTATAGTTTCAAAGGATGGTGTAGGGCTTCCTTGGGCCATGGAACAGTTCCCAAAAAATCCGGTGATGTGACCATTACTCTTTAAGGGGTGGCTGGCTGTGGCTGCTCGGCGAATCGCAGCCAGTCGCAGTTGAGGATCTCGCGCATATTCCAGCGGGCATGAGCCTCTGGCTCGAGCAGCGCTGAAACCGTAGCCTTGGCCTGGGCCGAAATCAAGTCCTGGAGCTTCCGGCGAAAGGGGAACTTGCGATTGCGCTGAGCCTCCACCAGTTTGGTCAAGCTGCTGTCATCGAACGGCATCTTGGCATTCATCATGATGAACAGAATGACGCCCAGGGACCAGGCATCCGCCGATTTGGGGTCATAGGGTCGTCCGCACACAACCTCCGGTGCGGCATAGGCCGCCGATCCGCAGTACGTCTCCGACTTTATATCCCGACCGCTATCGTCACGACAGAAGCGAGCAAATCCAAAGTCGGCCAGCTTGATATTGAGACGCTTGGAGAGCAGTATGTTCTCGCACTTGAGATCCCGGTGGGCAATGTCCATGTCATGCAGATACTTCAGGGCCCTGGACATCTGCAGGAACCAGATCTTGCACTGCTTCTCCTCGGTGGGACCGTTCTTCTTGATGTGCGACAGCAGATCCCCTTGATCGGCGAATTGCATGAAGATAAAGATCTTGGGCCCGCGCTGCAGGATGCTGTGAATCTGTATGATGTTCTCATGATCGATCTTGGTCAGGATGTCTAGTTCGCGCGGAAAGAACTTGTTCACAAAGTCCATGGGCGCCTTGGCCTTGTCGATGACCTTGCAGGCCAAGTGAACGCAGTGTCCGGCGTCGTCGGCATATTCGGCAGTGATAACCGTGGCATACGACCCCTCGCCGATTTTGTGACCGACACGATAGCCCTGCTGAGCCAGTGTGTCCAGATCGGAGCTGCGCGTGATAAACTGGCGATTCCCAGAGCTTGAACTTAATTTGGACATGACTGCAGAGTCTACGTGCGTGCGTGCAGTGTATCCAACTAGAGGATTGTGCGGGGCCACATTAACGAATGGGCGGATTCCAAGAGACTGGAGAATATATTCACCTTTTACTTTGGCTGATTTCACAAACTATAATTTACCAATACTCTATTTTACTGAATTTACTAAATTTTGACAAGTTCACAAATCGTACAAAGTGTGAAAATATACAAAACCCTTGGGAACTGTAGTAACCAGGAATTTTGATTTTATAAACACGGAATACTGAGATCTCTACAGCCCAAAACTCAGATAACTAAATCTTTGAATATTTTTAAAAGTCCCACAAGGTCTGTTTTTGACGTGATAACGTCTTATAAATCGATAGAGCAGGCTGCATGCACGCTCGAAAAAGCATGACTCATGTGCCGTTACCTCTGCCGCGACACAGGCAGAGCAAACGTGACGTGAGCAGCAGCAGCAGAGAAGAGAGAGAATGAGAGAGAGTGGTTAAAATTTAATGCTTTGCACTCTTCTGGCAACCGCAAGGGCAAAGCGGTGTATCTCCGTCTCGCTCTCACCGCCCGTTTTGCAACGGTGTTTCTCCGTCTCGCTCTGCTCTCACGCTTTGTCTATTTATAGCTCGAGCACTGACGCAGGCGAATGTGTGTATTTCAGTCTTTGACGTCGCCTGGCCATTTACAGCCGGCACTGCCTGATCCTCTCCAGAAACTGGCCATTTGCAGTTGGCACTGCCTGATCCTCTCCTGAAACTGGCCATTTACAGCCGGCACTGCCTGATCCTCTCCAGAAACTGGCCATTTACAGCCGGCACTGCCTGATCCTCTCCAGAAACTGGCCATTTGCAGCCGGCACTGCCTGATCCTCTCCAGAAACTGGCCATTTGCAGCCGGCACAACCTGATCCTCTCCTGAAACTGGCCATTTGCAGTTGGCACTGCCTGATTATCTCCTGAAACTGGCCATTTACAGCCGGCACTGCCTGATCCTCTCCAGAAACTGGCCATTTGCAGCCGGCACTGCCTGATCCTCTCCTGAAACTTGCCATTTACAGCCGGCACTGCCTGATCCTCTCCAGAAACTGGCCATTTGCAGCCGGCACTGCCTGATCCTCTCCTGAAACTGGTCATTTGCAGCCGGCACTGCCTGATCCTCTCCAGAAACTGGCCATTTGCAGCCGGCACTACCTGATCCTCTCCTGAAACTGGCCATTTGCAGCCGGCACTGCCTGATCCTCTCCTGAAACTGGTCATTTGCAGCCGGCACTGCCTGATCCTCTCCAGAAACTGGCCATTTGCAGCCGGCACTACCTGATCCTCTCCTGAAACTGGCCATTTGCAGCCGGCACTGCCTGATCCTCTCCTGAAACTGGTCATTTGCAGCCGGCACTGCCTGATCCTCTCCTGAAACTGGTCATTTGCAGCCGGCACTGCCTGATCCTCTCCAGAAACTGGCCATTTGCAGCCGGCACTACCTGATCCTCTCCTGAAACTGGCCATTTACAGCCGGCACTGCCTGATCCTCTCCAGAAACTGGCCATTTGCTGTTGGCACTGCCTGATCCTCTCCAGAAACTGGCCATTTGCAGCCGGCACTGCCTGACCCTCTCCAGAAACTGGCCATTTGCAGCCGGCACTGCCTGATCTCCTCTCCAGAAACTGGCCATTTACAGCCGGCGCTGCCTGATCCTCTCCAGAAACTGGCCATTTACAGCCGGCACTGCCTGATCCTCTCCAGAAACTGGCCATTTGCAGCCGGCACTACCTGATCCTCTCCAGAAACTGGCCATTTACAGCCTCCCTCTCTCAATTTTACATAAATTTTTTACCGTGAACGTGTCAACGTCTTAAGTAAATGCTACCATTCCATCAGTATTTTCTTAAGACGTTGTCACGTTCAACGTCAGTAAACCGACTTTACAGACAACCAATTTTTAAGTTTGTTTTGTGTAGACCAGGGACGGTGAGAATAATTATTTATAAAATAAATAGAACATTTTTTGTTTTTATGAAAAGTTTTTAAAATAAAACTTATTGATAAATTTGTATTTAAATTGAAAATAAATTGAAAATTAAAAAATCTGACTTCTGTATATGAAGATAAGGTTGACTATAGACCTCGAGTTGGTGCAAATTATTAAATAAGAAGGCAGTATTTTAAAATTGAAAGGATGTTTACTAAGCGGGAATAGACCCGACAATTTTTGTTACGCGCAGGAAATAGTTCCTATAAAAATACATTCGTGTTTAGAAGAGGCAGGAAACATTTTTATTTTAGGTAGGAGAAAAAAAGTAAATAAACCAGCCCATTATATATAATTTAATTAATTATTTTTATTATTTATTATTTATTAGCTTCACTATTTATTCATCATTTTTATTTTATTCATCTATTTTTAGTTTCATTATTATTTTTTTATTTATAATTTTCATTCTTATTTTTTTATGTATTGTTGATATGGGTGAACAAGCGCCGAAGAGATTTTCCACCGACAATGTGGAGAGCCGTTAGTATTATATATCACTGATC
The DNA here is from genome assembly GCA_014170255.2 of Drosophila triauraria. Classification (NCBI taxonomy): domain Eukaryota; kingdom Metazoa; phylum Arthropoda; class Insecta; order Diptera; family Drosophilidae; genus Drosophila; species Drosophila triauraria. The sequence goes on along the minus strand of CM024333.1, from coordinate 26,272,061 downwards.
TCGCCATATAACTTTTTTTTTTGGTTTTATAATGAAAAAAAAAATTGATGGTAAGTTTTAAAGTTATAGACCAATAATTCCAATTTGCCACAAGTTTCTCCTGATTTCATCTTTAGAGTTACAGCCTAGTCCTTTGGCATACAGCTAGTTGCATCCTTTGTCGTTCTACCTGCTTTGTTGGTTATTGAATAGGCCATATTTTAAGCCATTTTTGGCCATTTTTGACTTTGTCTATTTTGAAAAAAAAGCGTTCGGCTTGAGTACTATAGGTCTGCATGAATGCACTCAAAGCAGCATTTGGTACTCTCACTCAAAGTTCTGACTGACTGAGTGAGACATTGAGTAAAACGGATTCGGCAAATGTGGTGAAGGCATGAGTAGAAAATTTACCATATCCGAACGGCGAAGCAATGCACGAATGAGTTTCGCGACCGAGTACTCGGTTAGTTGTGCGCCGCAGTGGCGAAGTCAAATTTATTGCGTGTTTGTTTTTTCGTTTTTGTTTTTGTTTTGCTTTTCAATACAAGACATAGACAAATAGAAAGACATGGATTAATTATTATATACACTAGTTTACACTCAAAATGCTCCAAGCCTGTTGATGCGAAATTCTGGTAGAGTTGAGTCCCCAGATCACGAAAATGGCTTTAATTTTTTTTTCTATGGATACGTTTTTTTTAAAAGATTTTTTAAAGTTTTACACAAAAATTTTCTGCTCATTTTACGTTTCTCATTTTATAGCTCGAGTTGTAGCCAATCAATTTAGACGTCGAATGTTTTATTTTACAGGTAATGAACTAACCTTTCGATTTTTTCACACTTTATTTATATTGGATAAGTACTTTGTGTGCTGGAGGTCGATAAACTTGAAAAAAGTGGAAATGTTAATCTGTTAACTCAAATGTTAACATGCTGCTAGCATCCTAAAAACTCGAAAAAAATCCGTTGAAAAATCAAAACGTGTTTTTTTCTAAACTTAATCGCCCAAAGTAACAAACAGGCTCCAAACTCCAGAAATCCGTTGAAAAATGGATTTATCGTGGATTTTCAAAGTTAAGTAAAATGAGAAATTTTTTAAAATTTTTGGCCAGATGTCTACTAGATTATAGGTACAGTGTTGGACACCGCCTTTAAGTGGTCTGTTAACTTTGCTAGATGTGATGAACAGCCGGACTTAGCTATGAAAAAATAGCTAAGTTTTGTTAAATAAACAAAAATTTACAAAATTAAGTTGAAGTAAGATAAAAATTAAATAATCCCAATTTAATGAATAGGTTAAGATCTTGACCACATCGCAACTAAAATTCAGGAGTAATATTGATTTGAAGGGGGCACTCTTGTACAGAATACTGCTGCTATATTTTTTCTGCAGAAAGAATGGTTTGTTTTGATACCACGTTTTGAGGCCGCGAGGACGACTAACCCCTTAATGGTACCAATCAAATTAATACATTGTCTATGTATGTATATAAAGGCGATTATTTATTATTCTAATTAATGAGCCAATTAATGAAGTTTTTAATACAGTGTCATAATGCTATAACCAATGCGCAATTCACTTTGTTGAAACCGTTTTGGCACGCCGAATTGCGACTCAAGCTGGTTGTACTCAAATAACCGAAAATTTTGAGTGCATTCGTGCAGACCTCTATTGAGTACCAATAAATCTAATTTACCACAAATTTCTCCTGATGCCATTCTTAGAGCCTCGACCGTATCCCTTGACATACAGATACTTTAGCCCTTTGTCTTTCGACCTGCCCTTTAACTTTTTTAAGCCATAATTTTGGCCATATTTTACTCGATTTAAACTTGGCCCACATTTGAGGCCATTACAAATAAATATATATTTTTTTTATTCCAATATCTTTTAGACATTGAGAGCAGCTTGAGGTCGATGCGTGAGAATATTCGAGTTACTAAGGAGCTATTCGACATCATGTTCGAGTACATCGGATCGGTTTTAGCTGTCATACAAGAGTTGCACAAGATCAAGGCCCAGCTGAACAAAATAGCATAAAAGGACAAAAGCTTCCCAAAAATTTCTGTCGAAGAGGTCAAAAATCGCACTATACCCCGAATTAAACCCCGAAACAATAGAAAAAATTGTAAGTATTTAATACATTGCTGCATTTATGATATTATATTATTATTATATGTTTGCACAAATCTCTAGACGAGTCGATCTAGCCATGTTCGTGTTATATTTTATTAATACTTATCCATTGTAGATGCTATTGGTAGAACGGAACGATAAAACGAAACGGAAAACCTCGACGCAATAATAAAAGAAGGAATGATGCGGAGCGACCTCCGTCGAAGGAGTTTGAATTTAAAATGTGAAATTTAAAATGTAAATAAAACGAGAAAGAAAGCTAACTTCGGTAAACCGAAGTTTATATACCCTTGCAGTCAGCAATTGGATCATTGAAAATCGATCCAATTTGGTAATGTAAAATGTCAAATTATGTAAATTTTGTAAATTTTACATTTTACATGTAGAATTTTACATTTTCATATAAATCGACCGATCCCTTCTATGGCAGCTATATGATATAGTTGTCCGATCTTAATGAAATTAAAACCGTAATTCTAGAACTATAAAAACGACTATATCTCGAAATTTATAGAAATTCGTTGAAAAACAGAGAAATTAAAAATTTTTGTACATTAATTTCGCCATCCTTCCTATGGCAGCTATAGGATATAGTGGTCCAATTTCGGCCGTTCCGACATATATACTGCGTGCTATAGAAATAAGACTATGCTGAAAATTTCAGCCCGATAACTCAAAAACTGAGAGACTAGTTCGCGTAAAAACCGACAGACAGACAGACAGACGGACAGACAGACAGACGGACAGACAGACAGACGGACATGGCTAGATCGACTCGGCTGGTGATGCTGATCAAGAATATATATACTTTATGGGGTCTGAGATGCCTCCTTCACTGCGTTGCAAATATCATGGCAAAATTATAATACCCTCTGCAAGGGTATAAAAATATTACAAAAAATTAAATTATATGTATAATAAAATTAATTTTATGTTGTTTAATTTATGTTGATGAAATATCGATGAAATGTAGATGAACTGTTGATGAAATTGTTGATGAATCATCGATGGCATGTTGATGAAAAGTTGATGAACTGTTGATGAAATTGTTGATGAATCATCGAAGAAATGTTGATGAAAAATTGATGGAATGTCGTTGAATTATCGTTAAAATGTTCATGAACTGTTGATGAAATTGTTGATGAATCATCGATGGCATGTTGATGAAAAGTTGATGAATAGTTGATGAATCATCAATGATATGTTAATGAAATGTTGATGAATCATCGATGAAATGTTTATGAAATATGGATGAATTGGTGATGAAATCTTGACGAAATGTTGATGAAAAGTTGATGAATTATCTATGAAATGTTTATGAAAGGATGATTAATCATTGATTAATTAGTCACTAATGACAGCCTAGGACATGTTAATGCTAATTTCATCAACAGTTTGAATGGAATTTCATCGACGATCGACGGTACTGCAGGGTAAGTACATGGTAGACACACCCAAATGTTACTCTATTCACACACAGCTAACCAACGTAATCGTGGATGGGATACGGTACTACCAACTATATATCCCACAACTCAATTAACTCAAATGCGAAGTAGGTCTAGGTAAATGCAATTCCACTTGCTTGACGGATATCCTACTCTACGCCTAACCTTTATACATAACTTAGCTCGTTCCGCACCACAATCGAAACAAGAGAAAAACAAATTTAAGTACGTTTAGCCTATAGGCTTAGGTCATGTGTACAAAATATATCGAAACACTTGGTATATTTTACTAGATCTGAATTTTAAAATCAACCACCAAAAACTGCTGGCACCAAAAACATCCAATAAACAATCTAATCTAGCTCTAATCCGAGTTTTCGGGCTCCGGGGGACCCTGGCCGGGCTTGGCAAATCGCGTGGTCCAGGCGCGAGCGATTTGGTCATGCTGCCTGCGTCGAAACTTGTACACTCTGGCGATGTTGCTGTCCAGCGGATCATCAGGGTTCGGGTCGGCCATGAGGGATGTGATCGATAGGAGCACCTTGGCCACGGTCAGGGCAGGAGACCACTCCCTATTCAAGATGTCCACGCAAATGTATCCTGAAGCTGCGATGTTACAGTGATAAATCTTTGTCAAGAAGTACACTTTCGGCGGCGTGAACGGATAGTTGTGGGCAAAGTGCAAGTCCAAATGAAACTCGCCACCCTCGTACGGGGTCCCCGACGGACCCGGAACCCTTGCCCTCAAGTTGAAAAGGTTGTCGTTCACAACCTCGACTTGGCACCTCTCGGGCGGCTCCTTCATGAAGTCCTGAAGCTCGCGGTTGAGGCGCCCTACGACGTGGTGACGCGGAAGTGGAGTGGAAGTGCGAACGGCACTTGTAGTAGGGTTTTCCTCCGAACCTCCAGAAGTCGAACGCATACCGGTGCTTAGAATGTTTCGCAGCATCACCAGAAGACCTCTCTTGGGCGAGAAGGAGGAGTTGCAGGAGTTGCGGCAGCTGCCTCGCGTGCTGCCTGTAGAAGTGGGTTCCGGTCAGTGCCCTGCCGGTGGCGGATCCGCGGGCGTCCTCTCGGGCCATTAATGGCGCGTGAGGCCCTGGCAATCGGCAAGTTTGTCGGCGTCATGTTGCCAGAAGGTCTCAAGGCCATGGCCGCGGACTGAGCCGCAGCCTCTCGGAGCAGCCGCAGACGCTCACTTCGACGCGGAGCCACGTCACTGGATTGACCGACAGCCATACGTGGTTGCCTACGACGCGGCGGCATGATCCTTTTGAGAGAACAATAAGTAAATAAGTTGAATCCGAAATCCTTAAAATCAACGAAAATCGTCTAATTTGACCCAATCGTTCCTAAGGCAGCTATAAGATATAGTGGTCCGATGAAGGACCATTTACGAAGTTTTAATCCGATATCTTTAATAACAACGAAAATCGGCTAATTTGACCCGATCGTTCCTATTGCAGCTATTGAATATAGTGGTCCAATTTCACCCGTTCCGACATAAAATACTAACTGAAATAGAAATGAGACTATTCTGAAAGTTTCAATCCGATAGCTCAAAATCTGAGAGACTAGCTTGCGTAGCAACGGACGGACAGACGGATGGACAGACAGACGGATGGACAGACAGACAGACGGATAGACTGATGGATATAATCAAGAATAAATATACTTTATACGGTCGCATATGCTTTCTTCATTGCGTTGCAAACTTCTGGTCAAAATTATAATACCCTGCCAGCATACAAAAAATGCTTCATTAGTTCACTCACCTTTTTGTTTCTTCACTAGGTTTTGTTTCTGTTTTGTTCAATTTTCAGACTGTTTTACCTGGAGCTGTTGGACTGAACTAACTAAATTGCTAGCGGAGACTTCATTCAAAGGAAGCAAAGGTAACAGTTCGAGCAGAGCCTACTTTCATACATGCTAACTGTGTGTGGTCAGATTGGCTTGGTGAACACATAGTAATGGCCTTATGAAAATACATTAAAAAGTTAATTAATTAGAGTTTTCATTAGAAGCAAGAAAAATAAACAAAATAAAGAAGTTTTCAACGGCATGGTTTTTCCGCTGTGAAATTATGTAATTATTATGAATTAACTAAATTTTGTAATTATGGTCTGCAAATTCTGACCATTGTTAGGACTACCTTCGTACAATAACCATTCAGCTTACTTCTCAGATTACCCAGGGTTGACCTTGAGTTACTCGTTACCGACGTGATAGAGTATTTTGGAGCACAGATTCGTGTTTAGCATAAAGCATCATAAGAATCATCCCGACTGTTCTTGTAATTGAAACATGCAGGCCTGTATTATTTTTCTTACTTTAAGAGATAAATTTGCCAAACCAAAAAGATTGGCAATTTGTGCTGTAAACAAAAGATGGATTTTCCAGTCTCCCTGCCAATTTATTGGATATCATTTCCGGGAGACAGGCATGACTTTCCGGAAGATCTCAGCCCTGATTGTTCCAAGGGGAAAGAACTTAGGGCTTGATTTTCATAAATTAACGTTCTATAACAATCTGTAAGGGGAATCTGTCCAGAAACGAGCCCCAAATGGCTTCCAGATCCCAGGCTAAACTTACCCGAACCATTGAACCTCTAATATTTCGCAGCTAGAGGCCTTTGGCGCAATGTAAAAACAAAGTGATATTGCTTTTGTGTATAAATGTAGTTTATTTTTGTTTTGTTGCACTTCGCTTTGTTTGTATTCGGTTGCGTGTTAAATATTAATAAATAAATTGCATTAAGTAGTATACGATTAGTGTTTGGTTTTAGAAGTTAGTTAGAGGCGCAGTAGCAGAGTTTTTGTGTAGGTTCCTTAGTGTTTTTTGCTGTGTACCAAGTAGCTTAGAAATGTATTCATTAGTTTTTCTGGCCGTGTACTGTGTGTGTGTTGTCCGTGTCTCTTTTTCTGTTTTTTGTTGTCTTGCAAAAATATTGCGCCTGCGCTTCCGAATGGCGATCGGAAGTTTTTAATATTTATTTATGTATATATTTATATAAATATTATTAACATGCGTTTGTCTTTGTTTTTATTTTTTGTTGTTACCTGCACTTGAAATATTTAAAATATTTGTTTGTTAGTCGCTTCGTTTTTCCTTTAAGTTTAATAATAACATATGTATACATATTAATTTAAATTATACGATCTTTGTTGTTTCTTTTATTTACTTGCTGTCGCTTGCTTTGTTTTCGTTAATCGCCTTCTAAGTTATGCAAAAATAAGCTCTCTCTCACTATCTACCTTTCGTTATTCCTTTATTCCTCTCTATCTTTCTAACGCTCTCTTTGTGTGTGGCTCCATCTCTTTGCTTAACAGAAACTAGAGAATGCTGAAATTATTGTTCTTCGTATTACTTTTGCTGTTTTGCTTATTGTTTCCGCTTTAGATTTATCGTATTTAATTATCGTACGAGTATATAGATCGTTATCGGTCGAGAAGTGTGCAGATTTCTTGTACATACATACAATTATACAATTAGAATCGAAATTTCGCTTCGTTTTGACGCGTTTTAAATGCATTTTATTTTGTTTGTCGGTTTGTTTGTTTGTTTTCTTGTTTTTGCAGGCATGGCTTCTTTTGCTAAGGCTATATATCTATAAATATCGGTTTTCGGTAATCGGTAATCGGTATTATCAGTATTGCAGTAATCATCATCATCCATAATGGCTTTATACAATTAAAAAAAGTTTTAAAAAAATATAACGAAATCTCAACTGATCGCACCCCTTAAAGGTTAACTCTTTTTTGGCATAAGGTCTTTTGCTTTGTTTCGCTTTATCGAAATTATAAATGTAGTTAAAGAACTAAATAATTAACTGATTAATTATAGTTTACTTGACAAATAATGTGATATCGTATCATAAATAATTGCTTGCAAGTAAATTCAATCGAGTGCTTAATCTATTGTTCAACATTATTTTTGGATGCGAGGGAATATATGGAAAGTAGTGAGGATTTTTGGGAATTCTTTTTGGGGGATACAATTTTGAAGGCTTTTTTTTGTTTTTCTTTTTTTGCAATGTTTGCTCACGCACACTCGCACACATGCTTAAAATTCAGTCTTTTTCATATACAGAGAATGGGGAATAAAAAGAGAAAGCAGTGCAACCAAGAAGCACGAAAGTCTGATTTTGATTTAATATTTGCTGCACAGTTTCACGTTTTTTACGTTTATCAATTTTGAAATCGAAATCGAAATTGATGATCGATGCATTCGATATTTAAATTCGCTTCTAAATGAAGTTAATCAGCCTACAGATTGATCAACAGTCTATTCTTCATATGAATACCAAATGTATTTGATGAAATACAACGTTTCCATTGCACGGTCTCCCGATTTCTGGGCAGTTTATCGATTCACCATTTTTCCATTAATCGTATCGATATTATTAATCGATTTTTAGATCGATACGATGCTAATAATAGCAACAATACAATTAATCTCACAAATATAAATCGATTCTAAAAATTTTTAAACTACTTTGGTTGAAAGGTTGATGGAACTCGAAATGTAAATGCAAGGTTAAGGTTAATCTCATTTTCCAATTTACAAAATACAGATTTAAAAAACATAAACTAAACAAAATGAGACTTAAAGGTGCAAAATCGTTTTGCTAAGAGAGTTTGAAAGCAGCGCTTAAATCGGTCCTGCGAACGAGCTCCAATTAATTGGTTGCAACACTTAAAGTTGATCGAGTTGCTATGGCTTTCCAGTGGCTAACAGCGGAGAAGTGCGGCTTCGTGGGTGAGCAGATACCTTAAAAAGGTTATAATTATATATAGATGGGCGTTTCCTGGCCGGTGAGCAAACGAAACATGGACGTGGGCATCGTCTTCATCAGGATCTGCAAAAGAAAGAGCAACAATCACATACAAATCTATTGAAATGGGCTTTTAAATGGTCTCCTCTCCTCTCCCTATTACCTCGCCCACTGAGGATGACAGCAGCTTGACAATGGTATCGTGTGGAACGGCCACCACGCTTTGATTGTTAATCTCAATGATGCGGTGGCCCACACGTACGCCGCCCCTCTCAGCGATTCCTCCGCGCAAAAGGCTGCAGATCTGCGAAAAATATAGGGCAGAAAAATATTTAAAATGCGCACTAGTTGAGTCCCTCCAGTCCCGAGGACTCACCACGCCATTTTGGACGCTGAATCCCAGCTGAAACAGCGCCTTGGGCCGCAGTATCTTGACTTCGACGACGGGCGGACAGGGCACAACGGTGAACTTGACGGCAGTTTGGTTCTTGGCATTGCGAATGTAGCTCTGGCAGGTGGACAGGGGCAGTCCCACCAAGCTCATCCCATTGATGGCGATCAGCTGGTCGCCGATATTAAGCTGGCCACAGCGGGCAGCCGCACCGGTAGACATTAGATTGGCAATCACCACCGTTGGCAGCATGGAGCCCCAGCCGCTCTCGACAATTACCACACCCAGGATTTCGCCCTTGGCCTTCGGCACCACCACCTCCTTTTGTAGCTCCTTCTTGGCGAAGATCTCCAGTTCATCACCGAAGATCTCCTGGCTATTGAGCACCTCCTGGTAGTCCATCTCCTTGGCCAAACTCTCGTTCTCGATGCCGTTGGCCTTGAGGAACTCCATGTAGGCCACCTGATTCGAGTAATTGCATTGTTTTTATATCATTTCTCATTTTTTTTTTTTGTTTTTCTATACAGTTGCGAAAAAAATAATAGCACCGCTGGAGAACATTTTGTTCTTGGCAAAAAAAAAGAAGGTTATACTTGCTTTTTTTCATAATTTAGATTTTTATTTTATTGTTTGGTATTCCACCTAACCATAAAATATGATATTGTTCTTAAAATTCCTGTCTAAATATATATTTTTTAACTTGTTTGAAAGAGACCGTAACAATACCGATCGAAATAATAGCCCCAATACAACATTTTTAAACAAATCTTTTAAATTTCGCTGAGTTGCCTTGAAAGAAAACACTTGTTTATTAGATATGATTATGGTTTAATTTTTTTGTATCCCAAAAAATAGTTAAAAACATTAAAATAGGACGTGGGACGCAGTGCACTGCGGAAAAGCGTTTTATTAACCAAAAAAATTATATTCGCATGAAAATCAAACAGAAAAGTTGGTCAATTGGTAAAATATATTAATAAAATCAACAAAAAATGCCATTTAATGGAAGGCTTCGACTGAAAAACGTGAACAAAATCGATTCCTGACCCTTTTTAATGTCAATTGGTTGTTTTCTGAGAGCAAGATGGATCCCTTCAAGTCTTCTACTGAACTTGAAAGTAGCCTAAACCGTTTGCAATAGAGCAAACAGTTCACACATATCTCAGGCAACATAACCCAAAAGTCTGCGGCCTAAAAAAGAACCCACCTTTAAATAAAAGACATATTTTTATGTCTCGAGCACAAAAGCCAACCTAGCTTAATATGATTAAATGATAAATTTTTTACGGTTTCGTCAATTTTTAATTTTAAAGTAAATTTGCACAAATTGGTGCCATTATATTTTTCGAACATTTTTATCATGTTTGGGAAAGTTTCATAAATGACTTGAAAACTTAGATATGATTATAATTTTTGTCTCATTTCTAGATTAGATATATACACGGACTCGAATACATGTATTCATATTGACAGATGAGATGCCAGACCTGTAAAATTAGTGTATTTAGCGTTTATTAAACAGAGATCAGCTGATAGCGCCACACCATTTAATGTTTTAGATGCATAATTTCGCCCTATATTAAACCCAGTATGTTACTGTTTAAAAAACAGATAAAAATATTAAATTTACAGATCTGGCATCTCATCTGTCAATATGAATACATGTATTCGAATCTGTTTATTAACCAAGTAATAGTCTCCTATTTCTAGAAGTGTATTCAACATTTCCCTAAAGTTAAAAGGACAACTATGTATTTAAAAATTGGTTATGCTGGCGGTGCTATTATTTTTTTCGCAGCTGTATATGGGGAGGATGCATACCTGAAAGGCCTGTCCGATGGACTGAGCGATAAACTGCGCCTCATCGCTCTCGAAGACATGACAAATCATCTTGGGCGTGCGATTATTGTGCTTGCTGTGCAGCTGCTCCTTAGGCGGCGACTCATCCTCACCAACTCCAACTCCCATCCCAGGAGGACTCGGCACCACGTCGCCAGCGGGAGTCGAATCCGACGTCGTCACACTATTGGGCACAAATCTGCGACGCGCCATCAGCACCACCAGATCACCGATATCGGCTATATAGGATATAGTGCGCAGAGCGTGGTCCATCATGATCTCCTTGAGGTCTGTGTTTAGCACCATTATCTTCTCGGTTGATATGAACAGGTCCACTTCGGTGCTCGGCTGGCTTTCGCCTTCGGGGGCCTAGTTGGGAAATGAAAGGGATATATTAACAGGACTCGCATTTGCCAGGATATTTTGCGTGATGCTCTTAACGGGGGCCAACAACGATCGGAGTCTTACCAAAGCCTATAGAGAGAGAGAGAGGAATGCGCAGCAGCAGGGAACGAGAAAAGCGAACGAGAAATATGTTTAGACAGAGACACATTGGGCATAGCCTAGCGAGGTTGGATGTTCGAGGGGCTTGTGGGTCCACACAGTGCGGCAGGGGACTATTTTGACACTTGCCTTGATCCTGGAGACGGCCTCCTCGGCCTGCATCATCCGGGTGGACTTTGTCGGCTGACCCTCACACACGAGCTGTGTCGATCCGAGATATCTGGCTCGGAATAGCACGCCCTCGATGAGAACTTTGGGTTCCAGAAGACCTGCGGCAGAAGGGGATCCAGATCCATTGTTAGTTGTGACAAATAGGGTAGATTCATATATGTATTTATATACAGTTGCGGTCAAAATAATAGTGGTGCTGGTCTCGTGAGAAGGCTGTATCTCCCCAATGCTTTGACGAATCCAATTAATTTCTTCATATTAGTAATTGCCAATATCTGCTCTCCCAGTTTATGAGTTTATGATGTAGACTTATAATGTCCCATTCTATTATTTTTGCATTATTTCCCAATTGAGCAGTTTGGCGCAGTCAAAATAATAGTAGATCAATTTATTTAAGGTCTATGCCAGTTTCCGATTTTCAGAAACGAAAAATTTACAAAATTAAAAAAAAAAAAACGAACTGTTTTTTCAAAACTACGCCATTTTGTTAATTTTCGATATTTCTCAGATATCGTAGGTCATTGTATAGGAAATCTTATCTACTTTAATAACCTTTTTCATTTTAATCGTTTCAGCTACTTATTCGGCCGGGATCGTGCCAGCTGTTGGGGTACTTTTTGTAGAGCACCTCCGGAAACTGCGAATAATAGCGTTATTTTTCAATATTTTTGTGAAAAAAAAATCGTAGAATATAGCTGAAGATATACCCTATTATGTCCAAAAAAGTTAAACAAAATTCTATCGAGTACTTTATTTTTAAAATAGTTCCATTCAATAATTTGAAGCTGTGGAAAAGTTTCTTCTATGAAAAGATGCCAAAATTAGGTTGATTCCATGAAAAATCGCTAATAAGTCCTAATTGCTTATAAAGAATAAATTTAATACCAAATATTTGTCCATGAAAATATGTATATATATAATCATCAATCAATGAAGTATTCGTAAACGATTTATATACATATGTATATATATATAAGTATATCGGTACCCATGGGGTACAAGGGTATTATAAGTTTGTGCCAACCGAGAATGTATGTAACAGGCAGAAAGATAAATCCCCCTATAATGTATGTAAATATGTATATTCTTGATCAGCGTCACCAGCCGAATCCGTGTTGGTAAACAGATCTCAGAAACTATAAGACCTATAGCCACCAAATTTGGTGACAGCATTGGAATCTGTTGCACGAAGATCGTTTGTTTTAAAATTTGGCCACGCCCACTTCCGCCCCCGAAAATTGGAAAATACTTTATATAAGCCATAGTCGTGATTTTCGGCTCAAACTAAATAGATAGATAAGTAGGCACTAGACATCTGCATGAAACCACTCACAACATACGTTTCATTGAATACATTCGAATGAAATGGAATGGAATGAGTGGAATGCAAGAAATGAAACGACGTTGTATGAGTATGCGTTCCCGTTTTGCTTCATAGCTTGGGACGTTGAACGAAATGAATGAGTAGGAATGAAGCGAAAAATGAAATGAATGTATTTGGCAATGCGTGTTATATTCGAATCATTCGAGTTGTCGTGTAGGAATTCGAATTTTCAGGGACCACTTGCAGTTCGCAAACAGACGCAACTGCAGACGCAAACATGGACACCTCAATAAAAGAAGCCGACGAATGTGTATCTGTATGTATTTGTAGTCCGCGTTATTTGTATTTTGTTCTTAATTTGATGTTTGGTGTACCTGCAGTTGCAACTCGAATCATTCGAATTCAGCGTCTCAGTTTTCAGAGTTCTCACTTCATTCCATTCGTTGCTCTTTCTCTATTCCTTGTGCGTTTGAGTCGTACGTAAGCGACTCAACTCATTCAATTCAGTTTGGCTTTGCTTCAAATTCACTCAACTCATTTTGAGCTTTGTGCATTCGAATGTGATTTTTTTGCCACTCATGCAGATGTCTAGTAGGCACTCACGGACGTTTTCTGAAAATTTGAGTAAAATCGGATAATAAACATGGAAGTTATTAAGCGATAAAGTTTCTGTGTATGCTTTTTCTTCTTCTATGTTAAGAGCGCACGTGCGTGTTGCGCAACATGTCCCTAGCAACATTTGTCTTCATTTGTCAACATTTTCTTTTTTCCATGTCCATACTTAATTTCACCTACAACGCTTTGGGTACCGGGTGTCTCACAGTCGGTCACACTAGACAGTAGCTTTAAGGCTGTGATAGTTCTTCAAAAGTTTCACTACTATTATTTGGACCGACTCAATTTTCGCCATCTCTCCCATCTTAACACCTTTAACTAACAGCTTCGACTTACATGGGCGTCAAAATCACAATCACAATCAAAAATGTTTACAGATTGCGCAGCGTGAAATGGGTTTAAAATAGGTTTCGAGATATCATCAGTAGGTTGCAACGCAGGCCGAGAGCCGGGGACGTTGACGATGTGGAAATGGACTACTCACCCTCCTTGTTGCGCGACTTGGCCTTCTTGTCCGAGTTGGCCGAATCCTTCAGCGACTTAATGGAGCCCGTGGGACTTTTGCTATACTGCTGCAGCTTCTCCGGCGAAGTGATGGTGATGTCCGCCGCCGATGTGCCCACAATCTGGCAAATGTCCGGCGAGTTGGGCGTCAGCGAGGTGCCAATGCCTTGGCGGATGGTGGACGTGGAATAGGTGTGCGGCTTGAGATTGCACATTGGATTCAGGTTCGGATTCGGGTTGTTGTTGTCCAACGAGCCATTATTGAGGTGGCCATTGCTGGCGGTGATCTCAGTGCCCGCATTCGCATTGCTGTCCGCCGCCAGGGGCTGAGTTAAGAGTTGAAAAAGTTAGTTTTTAGTAACACAATATATTTAAGTTCCTCACCTGATTGGCAAAGAAGTCCTGTTCGTCGTGATGTCGCTGCTGCTGACCCAGCAGCCGATCCGTCTCCAGATCCGTATCCGGTTCCTCCTCGGCCAGGGCAGCAGCAGCCGGTGAGGCTCCCTTTCGTGGCACCCAAACCGGGGAATCGGGATCCGGCGGCAGTACCTCATCGCAGAACTTGAGCTTCTCCGGCTGCGTCTTGGCGCGCTGCAACGCCGAACGTATCTCCTTCATGGCCTCCTGGATTTCCTGTAGAGGCTGCGGCTGCAGCTGCGGCGGCGATAGGGATCCTCCTCCTCCTCCTTCTGTACTTGATTTTTCAGCAGCAGCCGATCCGGATTCCGCTCCCAGAGCCGCTGCATACACCGCCCCGTAGTGGCTGTTCAGTGGCTGCTCACCATCTGAGGGAATAACTGACTCACTCGGATCCGCAATCTCAATGTGAGGCAGCGGCAGCGGTGCCGGGGGCATGGGCAGCGAGGCAAAGTCACTTATCAGCGCCGATTGGGAGGCATCTGTGGTCAGCGTCGCCATGCTGGCACTCATCGCATTGTACTCGTTCTCCAATCGCTCCCCATTCCCGTTATGCTCGTGCGCCAGCGGCTGGGAATGGGACTGAGACTGGGAATGGGACTGGGAATGGGACTGAGACTGAGACTGAGACTCGGAATGCTGCTTGTCACAGACGACGGACACATTATTCTCGGTATCGGAGGCGTGACCGCTACTCAGGCCATCCTCTAGCACCGGCATGCTCGTATACAGCTTGCCATAGTCCGTGGGACAGTTGATGTCGTTCGACAGGCTATCCAGATCGCCGCAGTTCGAGTCGTAGTCGGTGGTCTCCGGGGACAGGGTGAAGTTCCGCGAGTGCCGTCGCAGATTGGCCTCCAATTCCGTGTCGGCCAGATCACCGCTGCTGCGACTATTCGAGTCGATATATAGCTCAATGTCGTTGTGCTGCTCCTGGTAGGGATGCTGAATCGATGGAGGCTGGTCACTGGGCTAAGGGATAAGCGTTGACGATGAGAGATATTTGGGAGGAGATATTGAGGACTCACTGCATGTTTTTTGGTCGGCGATCTGTGCACCATGTACAGCTCATCATCTTTGGGTATCCTCGCCAGACGCTGCCCAATATACGCCTGCTCCAGGGGAGTGGCCGCGTACTCCTGTTGCTGTTTGGTTTCGATAATAAAATGGGGTTTGTGGAAAAAGGGTACCGCAACTCACCGAACTGGCCACATCGTCACCACTCTCCGTGGTGTAGTCCGTGAAGCGCTTCTCATCCTCCGGATTGGCCTTGAAGAACTCCTCCAGCACCTTTCTCGTCTCCGAGAATTCGTACAGGTAATCGAAAGTTGGGGTCTTCTCGTCCCGCACCATCCTCGAACCTCGATCCTCCTCGTGGTCTATGAGGTCAATGAGATTGCCCACGGATGCCTTGGCCGCAACCGTGTGATTGCTGCTGCTGGTTGTGGGAGAGACCCGTTGGGGGAACCCTGGCGGACGTTTCCGGCCACCGCCCAGGCTGATCGTGTTCGTGCTGGGCTGATTGCCGCCGCCGAATCGACGCGGTGATCCCTCGTACTCGGCTATGGGCAGCTGGCCAATCATCTTGGTCACCTTGAGGACATCCTCGTTGCTGCCAAGTGGACGCTGGCCACTCGAAGCCTTGTTCATCCAATTGGTGTCGATGTCGTCGAACACCACGATCTCGCCATCCCTCAGGCACTGTCCGTCCGCCTTGCCCACATCCGTCGGGGAACCGGGACTGGCCAAGCCCTGAATTGTACAAAATTAAGATTAGAATATCTCTCTATAAGATTAGAATAGTTCTATGGCTCTGACTCACCTGGGGCAGGGCATCCCGCGACTCAAACTGGCTGCCCGGACTCCTTCCCAGCCGTATTTGGTGCAACTGCGGTCGCTGGTAGTAGTAGCTGCCAGAGTCTCGGCCCGAAGTTAGTCCGTAGCCGCCGGGCAGCACCTGACCGCCGACCACGGACGGAGACTGAGCCTGCATCGGCACGTAGGGCAGCTCGGCATTCAGATCCGGCGAGTTCAGAACGGTACTGGCGGGCGTAACGTTCGGACTGCGGGTTCTCATCTCCCACACATACCGCTCCTGCGGCTGCTGGTGTTGCTGCTGGTGCTGTCCCGGATGTTGCTGCGTCTGCTGGCCAAAGTTTATCTGCATCTGGATCTGCGGATTGGCCATGGACTCGTTGCTGCTGTCGCTGCAGGAGTTGGAGTTCATGGCTGGCTAACTGCGGAACTGCGGAACTGCGTAACTGGGAATTGGGTGACGGCTGTGTCTGCTAGTGTTCTAATGCTGCAGCTGCTGCTGCTCCGACCGCTGCTGCTGCTGCTGCTGCGATGGCTGCTGACATGCCCTCACCTGGGGGCCACTGCCTGGTGGAGAAGGAACGGGAGGGGAGCTTGATTAGTCGATGATCTAACGGCCCATGAGCCCATGATGAATCATTGCAAGTGCAGCAAGGTGGGGCAGGTTATCGATGATTGCTATTATTATTATATACGCTTACAAAAACTGCTGGGATTTTGTAAAGGCAAGTTCCTATTAATGCCTAAGCCTTCATTAAGGTTAGAGTTATGTGGAACTGGGTATATAATAGCAATTATTCATTAAAAAATAAAATTTATTATACAAATAATAAAGGAAATGACCTTTAATTTTTTTGTGCTTTAAGGATTGTGTGAATCAGGACCATTTTGGCCTGTTAAAAGCTAAATCAATGGCCCTTGGAAATGGTATAGGAAACAAAGATCAATAATAGACTACTTTGACCTTGTAATAATATGTTCTCAATATCTTCTTTTCACTTTCAAGCCTAAACCAAAAAAAAAACACGAATTTACCCTTTCTACGCGTTGTCTTAAAAATATACTCAAGCAGTATAACCAGTTTAGTATACATTTAATACTAAATAATATCAAATGTATACTCTTTAGTATAGTTTTTATACTCTACAGTTTTAATTGTGTATTTTCGAGTGTTATTTTTATACGAACCAAATCGAAAACTATCTACGCGATGTCTTAAAAATATATACTCAAGCAGTATAACGAGTTTAGTATACATTTAATACTAAATAATATAAAATTTATACTCAATAGTATAGTTTTTATACTCTAGAGATTCAATTGTGTATTTTCCAGTATTATTTTTATACGAACCTACATCGAAAACTTGATACCATATCGCGTTGGCTGGAATTTAGTGATTTTCTGTTTGTCGCGTTAGTGATTTTTCTCAAGTCTTGGTACAGATTAGTATATTTTTAATACTTGCGTAGCATCAAATTAATAAGCATCTTATTAAGACATTTTTAATACTCAAGTATAGTATAGTATACTCAAGTATAGAATTCTGGTAACAATAGTATAGATTCTATGACGATTTTTTTGGGTGTATCAAATACTCGAACTTAGTAATTCGAAAGACACTCTTTAAGAGGTTAAACCCTCGAAATTTGTAGCAAATCCCTACTTTTATTATAGTTACTGTAGTTATGTTTGATTATAAAACTCTGTGTTCCCTTGAATACTGTGGCTTAAGCTGTGTGCTCCTGCTTGTCTGTTGGTGATGATGTCAATGACGATGGCGATGAGTCTGGGCAAGATTCCGTAACCGAAATGCAGGCAGTCTTCTTTATCTGCCATTGTTTTCGCCCAAGCTCAAGTGGTGTTGTTGCTGCTGCAGTTGCTCTGCCCGCGGCTGCTTCGGGAAATCAATGAGGGCAATTAACCCACTCTTGCCAGGCATCTGGGGACACAAAACACTTCACTACACTACACTACACACACACCACACGCTACAGCACACACGTGTGTTATAGATATCTGGCGCGACCGTGTGTGTGGGGGGGCTGCGCACGTAAACTTGGCCTCCAAAAGTCCTCTCGCGCAGGCAAAACAAAACGCAGGAAGCTGCTGCTGCTGGTGCTGCTGCACTTCCAGACACAACAACAAACACCCACGCGCGGTGGGGTGAAGGTGGTGTGGTGCAGCCTTTGTTGTCGCCGCCGACTGTTGTGGCAATCGCGCCGTTAGCGCCAGGCGTGGGAAAACACAAAACTCCTCCTTCGGTTTGTCTGCTTGTGTGTCTATCTATGTGCGTATTGTTAAAAATCAATAGATTTGTCGTTGTTTTTTTTTTCGCCCCGCAGCAGCTCCCTTTTACACGGGATGGGGCGGGGAAAGGGGAGCGAACAACAACAACACACGCGAAAGCATCGGAAGGAAACACCGCGACAACAGCAGCAACTTCTGCGACGGCGACGGCACAGAAGCAAGGGCAGCAGCAACAACAACGCGGAAAACTAAAACGACCGCTGTCAACACCTGTCGCAATTTCTTGAGCATTTACCATTTAATTCATATTACACTCTCGAATGTGATTTATTTTTATTTCCCCTTTTATTATCGATATCGAGTTTCAGTTTCAGAGAGGAGGAGTCGGCCGATAAGCCCTCGCTATCGATAGTCCAGCTATAGCCAACGCAGTTGTGAGCAATTGCAGCGGTATGGCCACACTCGCCACAATTGACGAAACTTTTTTCAAATCATAAACGTTGAAAAAATGAAACGATAAAATTACAGTATTCGGTTAACTAATTCATACAATATATTGATTATTGAATTGTGAATTGTAAATTCAATAATCAATATATTTTAAATAAGGCCTACTTTAATCCCTGTTGTCGCACCTTTTCACGAAACATTTCCATTTTCATATAAGCGCCGTTCGGTTAGTTTTATTATTTATTTATTAACTAACTAGAAACAATTAGTATACAAGCTCACGCGCCGAATGAGCTCTCTTATTACTTTCTTAGTGGTGTGCAGACGCCTTATCAGTAGGGGGCAGTAAAAATTAAATAGGAGCAAATAAAAAATTTGATTAAACATGAACTAACGAAAAAAGGCGAGAATATTACTACAGATATGGATTTATTTTTGTGTGTCACTGAGCAGAGAGCCACCGTCATCCAGTCCGGCGACCCACTCACAGATCCGCTTGAAGAACTCCGCATCCACGTGCTCAATGATCCGTACATTCTCTGGATGCTTCTCCCGCTCCCGCAGGTGATCGAGCACCATCTGGCCGCGGGTGTGAGTGCCCCGGAGGTCGACGGTCGCGTGCCAGGTACTGTGCTTGCGGATGAACCGGTCCTCGAAGAGCCACACGGCCACCACGAGAGCGTCGCAGGGATTCCACGTCTCGATCCCGTACAGCTCGATCATCGGGAGCCACTGAGCGGCCTCCACTTGGTTGAGCATCGTGATGGCCGGATGCTTGGCATCCTTGGCTCTAGCGGCGAACTCCTTCAGACGCCAGTCCTGCAAAGGAAGGAGCAAGTACATTGTAGTTTTTAAAGTCCAAACCCCTCCCAGAAAGAACTCACGATGGGTATGTTGAATCTCTCCGCGGTGCAGGGCTCCCAGGGTAGGACGGTGATGGGACAACGGCTCCTCAGCAGCACGGTGTGCGCGGCCTCCGGATCCGAATGGAAATTAAACTCGGCGGCCCGCGAGGAGTTGCCCACGCCCTGGTAGTTTCCGCCCATGACGAAAATGTCCCTGAAGTTATCCCCAAACTCCTCGCCGTACATGGTGTAGCCCAGGGCCAGGTTCGTCAGAGGACCCACGGCGAAGACAGTGATCTGCTTGGGCCTCGCGCGAGTGAGATCGTAGATGGCGGTCACAGCATGCTCCGGCCGCACGAAACTCTCCACCGGATCGCAGGCATCGTTGAGGCAATCCCCGAACCCATCGCGGCCATGGAAGTATTTCTTGTCATCCTCGCTCCAGGGGATAAGGGGGTCGACAGCGCCCAGATATATGGGAACCTGCGGAGGGGTCACACTAATTATTATCGAAGAAATCGTAGGGATTATGTTAGTGAAGTGGATATAAAAACCAAGGGAGGCCTTGGAGGCAATAGGTTTGCCTTAACCTCATCGTAGTAGCATTGATCCTTACTTCCTTCCAGCTCCCCTGAAAAATTGTCTGAGATTCAGCTTTTGTAAGTCACTTGACCCGCTTCGTTAAATCAGTAAACTCTCTGATATATTTATAGATTAAAAGCAATATGGAGGAGCATTCATCCTCGGATGAAAGCCGCGAAGGAAGCCCCGAGCCGAAGCCGAAGCCGAAGTCAGAGCTAGTGGTGAAGCTGAAGAGCAAGAAGGAACAGTACAAGGCCTATTTGGAGGACCTACGCAAGAGGGAGGGCATGGATCTCCCACTGAGGATGGAAATGGAGCGTTCCCTTTGCCGCAAGATGGGCAACAAGGTAATGGAAGACGTTCTCACTGGACGCTACGACACCATCGGCTTTGAGGACATCGTTCAGCGTCCCGAGCGTAGCGAGAAACAGTTCCTGCCCCGCTCCAAGGGGGAGAAGCTATTCAACCCACGTCGTAAGCCTTAGAGGCAGAGTTTTGTTTCGGTCCTGGACAAAAGGACCACATTCTCTGTTGCAACACGCATTCCTTAAGACATTCCAATTAGAAATCACAATAGACCTTCTTAACAAAATAAACGGATTCTGTGATTTGCTGCACTTCTTTGTTTGCTCAATAATTATTAACTATATCTTTCCTGGACTGCACTTGACTCCCTTAGGGCTCACGTCACTGCTTAATAGACTTTGTTTATTTATATTTACGTCTGTGCGGTTGCAGGCCTCGAGTATCCGTCGCATATTCCGCGCCGCATTCTCCCGGCTGGTATTGCCGCATCCCATGGTGGTCACCGCCAGCAGATGGATCCCATGGCTCTTCGCCGCATGCAGCAGCAGGAGCAGCGCCCAGGCATCGTCACTGCCGCCGTCGCAGTCCAGGATGGCGTATCTGGGTACATCTTTGTCGCTGCCTCCTCCGCCGCCGTTTGCCGCTGTGCGTCCGTCTGCCATCGCCGGCAATTTGTGAATGTGAACACTGCCCGGCTATCGGCTCTACTCGGCTCTATCCGTATCACGGAATTTCACAACGCCTCTCCGGCCCTGCCCTCCGTTCCTTTCCATTCTGTATTCCCTGCTCCCTGCCCACATGTGCGAGGTGCGACGTGCGATGTGCGATATGTCGCCGCCATGTGTGCAATGCATATCTGCGCTGTATTTCATGTGAATCAGCTGCGCCGAACAGAGCGGGACAAGCGGATGGGATGTGGATGTGTGTGGGACTCGGCTGGTCGACAAGCAAATACCCTTATCTGCGGGAGAACTCCGATGGTACCATGGGCAATCGCTAATCCCTAATCTTGAAATATTCCAGGAAAATAAATAGGTTTACCCTCTGATCCCTCGCGGATGCTTTGGGATTTTACAGATTGAATTATATAGATAATTTTTAAGATAATTAGTTTTTTTTTTAAATTAAATAACTTTTAAGCTTTAATAAATTAATACAAAATTTTTTAATTTAACTTGGATAGGATTTAAAACTGAATACTCCAAAATGGTATTACATTTATTTAAAACTAATGGTACTAATTCAGTCTTCTATCCTGTTCGGTTTTAAGGGTATAAATCTAATGCAGATTGGTTCCAGGATGGTAAACGGCACATTCGTATACGAATAAAGTGGACCAAAATATGACAAGAATCAAAATTTTCTGAAATGTTTTTTTGCACGATCAATGCATTTTACCAGTACTATTTGTATTCTAAAATACAAGTTTTGGGGACTTATCGTTTCGAAATTATTTGTAAAAAACAAGTCATTCCAAAAGGTACACCAAATATAAGTCTTGTATGACTTCAGCTTCAAAATTGCGAAAGTCTGCGAAATGTGGCGAGTTATTTAAAGGAAAAATCTCTTAAACTACAATAAAATAAAGTAGCCTTCCATTTATGAAAGTTAATTTTAATAATAACTATTATTTTATTAAATTAACATGCTTTTTTAGATTTGTAACGGTACATCGCGAACGGTACAAGATTTCCATATGTTTTTTACCTCACGTTTTCCTATCAATAACTTCATTATACCCTTGCAGAGGGTATTATAATTTTGCCATGATATTTGCAACGCAGTGAAGGAGGCATCTCAGACCCCATAAAGTATATATATTCTTGATCAGCATCACCAGCCGAGTCGATCTAGCCATGTCCGTCTGTCTGTCTGTCCGTCTGTCTGTCTGTCCGTCTGTCTGTCTGTCTGTCGGTTTCTACGCGAACTAGTCTCTCAGTTTTTGAGCTATCGGGCTGAAATTTTCAGCATAGTCTTATTTCTTTAGCACGCAGTATATATGTCGGAACGGCCGAAATCGGACCACTATATCCTATAGCTGCCATAGGAATGATGGCGAAATTAATGTACAAAAATTTTTAATTTCTCTGTTTTTCAACGAATTTCTATAAATTTCGAGATATAGTCGTTTTTTATAGTTCTAGATTTCATTAAGATCGGACAACTATATCATATAGCTGCCATAGAAGGGATCGGTCGATTTATATGAAAATGTAAAATTCTACATGTAAAATGTAAAATTTACAAAATTTACATAATTTGAAATTTTTTACATTACCAAATTGGATCGATTTTCAATGATCCAATTGCTGACTGCAAGGGTATATAAACTTCGGTTTACCGAAGTTAGCTTTCTTTCTCGTTTTTTCTTGAAACTGTTCTTAATAGATGTCAATTAAAAAAAATCAATGTAGAAACTAGGGGTCGTAACAGTTATAATTTTTGAAATAAAAATTTTAAAATAAAAGTTATTTTTTTATTTAAAAAACTAATTGCAAAATAACTGTTATTTTTTATTTTTAATAAAAAAAGTTAAAAATAATCCTTATTATTCAATTCTTATATAAAAGTTGAATCATAACACTTTTTTGTAATTTTTAAAGATAAAAATTCTCAAATGTTTTGCATGCGGAATAATTAAATTAAAAAATTTCTTTAAAAGTAGCTAAAAGTGACCAAATTTTTCAGGCCGATTTTCACATGAAAACACTAACATATGCTATGTAACTATATAATTGTGAAAATTTTGATTTGGATTTTAAGTTTCTTTATATTTTCTTTCTTTTTCAGACCTGTATTATTAACTTGCAAATCCTTGTTAGATTTTAATTATTTCAGGAGAGTTTCATAGAAAACAAAACAAAAAATTACATAAAAAAAGATTTATTAAACGATTTCAGAGGAAAACTAAATAAAAGAAATTAATAAATTAATATCATTCGGAATCCATTATTATCCATTGTAAAAGTTTGTTCTTTAAGCAAAGAAATCCCAATTTAAACGATGAATAGATTAATTTATTTTTGTTCCAAAAAAAAAAAAACCTTTAGAGTATTTAAGTTATGTTCTTTATAGTTGATAAGACTTCTAAACATATTGCAAAATGTTGGGACTTTCCCCAAGTGGCAATTACGGATTATTCACTTTCCAGAATGGTGTTGACAATGGGAAATTGAGTTTACGTTACAATTTATCTCAATAAGTCTCGGTCTCGGCGGCGAGATTCGAAGGGCAACTGGGACCAGTATTACGTATGTATATTAATAATACTTACTTAGTGCCAATCGAGTTGCGGCAGGTCGTTGCGATAATAACAGCGAAACCCACAACGAAAGTCGCCCACTTGCGACACTGGAATTATTCTATGTAGATTCCTTCTGCAGAATGCCCAGACATATAGAGCGAGATTAGTTGTACATGTGGGAGTGAGCCACTTAGCACGTATTATTAAAGGTCTTTGTGTAATCTGCATAATATTGCTTGGGTGCAATGTTTGCATATAATATACATAGTTAAACTTAATTTCAGCGTAAGTGACTTGATGAAGACGGGAGTCTTAGCTTTTCCAAATCCAGATGAAGTAGGATTTTAAATTTTTGATATTTACGTATGTACTTACTTATAGAAACTTACTTGATTTAATCACTTAAATACTTTAAATATTTATTTAAATAAAAACAGAATTTTCGTATAGTTTTGTATAATAAACCATAACCAATATTTTGGGCAGCACTGTAAATGAGGTGAGTAAAGATGCAGCCATCCTCCCTTGCGGTTCCTAATATTCACCACTGTACCATGGCCAATTCGGAAAACTTGCAAGTAAGCTAACTCTCTGGACTCAACGAAATATTTAAACCCTTTTTATACCCTTGCAGGGTATTATAATTTGGTCCAGAAGTTTGCAACGCACTGAAGGCTTCCTTTACCCATAAAGTATATATATTCTTGATCAGCATCACCAGCCAAGTCGATCTAGCCGTCTGTCCGTTGCTACGCAAAGTAGTCTTTCAGTATTTGAGCTATCAGAATAAAACTTTGCAGATAGTCTTCTTTCTATTTCAGCTAGTATATATGTCGGAACGACCGGCATCGAACCACTATATCTTATAGCTGCCATAGGAAAGATTTGGCCAAAATGTCACATTTTCGCTATTTTGAAGATATTGGTCTCAAATCAAATATATGATCCTTTAATTATATTTTAGCTATACATTTTAAATTTCATGTCAATCGTACCGCTATATCTTATTTCTGCCATATGAATGATCGGCCTAAATTAGCTGATTTTCGGTGTTTTGAAAGATTTCGGATTAAAACGATATATACAATTCCTTATTTTAATTTAATTATTATCTGCAAGGGTAAGTAAACTTCGGCTTGCCGAAGTTAGCTTCCTTTTTTGTTTAGTTTTTTTTTACAGTCGAAGGAAGTAAAATTAAATTAAAAAAACAACTAAAAACAACAACAAGACGTAGCGGACTCTAGACGGCTTACGAAATTCACCACAGAAACTTAGAAGGAACTCACCAACAACACCAGACAGGGTACCAAAATTTGGCGCTTCAATTGGCAACAATTTAAGGCATTGCGACATAAGATCGCCGCCTTAATTTCGCCCAGTACATTTTGTAAAGAAGATAAAGCTGCCTACAATTAATTATAAACAATTTAAGCTAAAATCCAATCAATTTAATCTTAATTTTGGCGGCACAAGCGATAACAGGCACAGCGATAACTCGCAGTCGATAACAGTTGGCGGCGCTGCGAAGACAACAAGTAATTAAGCAGCCTCGATCCGGTGAGCATGGACAAGAAGGAGCGGCTGGTGGTCTACGACTGCGACATCGGAACGGATGACGCCTGGGGCCTGGCCATGATGCTGCGGGCAGAGGAGCTGGCGCTGCCCGAGGGGAGAAGCGTCCGAGTGGTTGCCATAACCAGCGTCCAGGGCAACACTGATGTTGTCAATGGCACGCTGAACGCCCTGCGGGTGCTCCACACGCTGGACAGGCGGGATGTAAGCAGATATAGCAACTTACGCGCCGTCCCAACTAACTCCTGACCTCCTCATTAGGTGCCCGTATATCAGGGCTGCGCCAATCCCATCGTGCCGCGCTCTTGGGCCTACACCAGCCGTTTTCACGGCATGGACGGCCTCAACGACGTGGGCGACTATCCGGCGGTGGACGCGGATAAGGAAGTGAAGCCAGAGCACGCCGTCAATGCCATGTATCGCTTAGTCTGCCAGCATCCCGGCCAAGTAGACTTCCTGCTCTGCGGCCCGCTCACCAACTTTGCCAACTGCATCAACCTATACGGCGACGCCTTTCTGGACAAGATCGGCGGCGTTTATATCATGGGCGGCAACATCCTGGGCAAGGGCAACGTCACCAAGAGCGCCGAGTTCAATTTCATGATGGATCCCGAGGCGGCGCACATAACTCTGGCCCAGTTGAGGCGGCCAGCCCTAATCCTGCCCTGGGAGCCCTGCATCGATGGCGAGTTTGGGATAACCCTCGACTGGCGACTGAACGTACTGGGAGCGGTCCAGCATCCGTTTGTGGAGTTGCTGACCCGAGTGGAGCGATCCATGCTGGAACCGCGCGGCTTCGAGAAGTGGATCAGCTGCGATTCCCTGCTCACGGCCGCTTACCTCTTCCCCGAAGCCATGATCGCCGATCAGCGAGAGTACTATGCCGCCGTGGAGCTAACCGGTGTCCATACCCGTGGCCAAATGGTGCTGGATCACCTGCGTGGCCGCAAGACGGATGATATACATGGGAAGCAGACCAATGTGCGGGTCATAAGACGCTTGAATGGAGAGCCCTTTCGCACGATCATCGCGTGGACGGGATTCCTGCCAAAGACGGATATAGCACAATTCTGCGTTTAGACCAGAACTCTCTTTGTTCTTCGGCTAATAAAGTTTATTGAAGGCTTTCGGCTGTGTAATCTGGTTAAGTCTTGTCTTTGATCTAATCAGAGCACGGTTTATGACCAGATATGGACTCAGGTGTGGCCTGACTTGGCTCGAGATTAAATTGGAGTATGTACTGTTAACTATGGCCAAGGTTTATCTAACTCCCGTAGAAAGTCGATTGTAAAAAGGGAAGATAACCCAGTTTTCAAGGCATGGGTTAATCAGGTTGAGAAAGGAAGATAGGGCTGAAAATATATTCCAAAGAAATTTAGAACAAAGAAGAACAAAGACTGCGGTCTCCGCCAAAACAAACCACATTAGATAAAAGACAAAGCCACATACCTACACCCAAAGAAAATGGTCATAGAAACATTACTATTACTCTATACTTTTGAGTATTAAAAATTTCTTAATAAGATGCTTATTAATTTGATACTACGAAAGTATACAAATTATACTAATCTGTACCAAGCCTTGACACAAATCTCTAACGCGACAAACAGAAAATCTTTAAATTCCAGCCAAAGCGATAGTTATTGAATTTTCGATGTAGGTTCGTATAAAAATAATACTCGAAAAAACATAATTGAAACTTTAGAGTATAGAAACTATACTTTTCAGTATACATTTGATATTATTAAGTATTAAATATATACTACTGATTGAGTATATTTTTAAAGCAACGCGTAAATTCCAGCCAAAGTGATAGTTATTGAATTTTCGATGTATTGATACTATTTAGTACTAAATGTATACTAAACTCGCTTGAGTATATTTTTAAGACAACGCGTAGAAAGGCTAACCTCTTGTTTTTTTTTTCTGTGTACGTAATTATATATGTAAATATTTCAGCAAAAACAAATAAAAGGCCCCGGATCCCGGATCCATCACCATTTAGATGCAGACAAAGCCATGGACAGCGGCAAGCGGGAGCGTTTGGTCGTCTTCGACTGCGATATTGGAGCAGATGATGCTTGGGCCCTGGCCCTGCTGCTGAGGGCGGAGCACTTGAAGCTGTCCGAGGGAAGGCACTACAAACTGATCGCCATCACATGTGTCCAGGGCAACACGGAGGTGGAGAAGGGTGCCCTGAATGCCCTGAGAGTGCTCAGGTTGCTGGAGAAAAGGGATGTGCCCGTTTACAAGGGCTGTGCGATTCCCCTAGTGCCGCGTACATGGGCACACACCTCACGCTACCATGGGAGTGATGGCTTCAACGACGTGGGCGACTATCCGGAAGTGACCGACTGGCAGCAGCAACTGCAGCCGGAGCACGCCGTCAATGCCATGTATCGCTTGGTCTGCCAGCATCCCGGCCAAGTGGACTTCCTGCTGTGCGGGCCATTGACCAACTTCGCGAACTGTATTAATCTCTATGACGACGCCTTTTTGGACAAGATTGGCGGGGTGTACATCATGGGCGGCAATATTTATGGCCAGGGCAACATCAGCAAGAGCGCCGAGTTCAATTTCATGATGGATCCCGAGGCGGCACACACGACTCTGGAGCGATTGAAGGAGCCAGCTTTAATCCTGCCCTGGGAGCCGTGCAACGATGATGACTTCACCTTGACACTCGACTGGCGACTCAATGAGCTGGGAGCAGCTACAGATCATCCGCTTGTAAAGCTCCTGACCAGAGTGGAACACTCCATGATGGTGAAACGTGGCATCACGAGGTGGCGCAATCCCGATGCCGCCCTCATAGCCGCCTATCTATTTCCCGGAGCAATGATTCTCGACCAGAGGGAGTACTACGCCACCGTGGAGCTAGCCGGCGTCCATACCCGTGGTCAGATGGTGCTCGATCACCTGCGGGGACGTCGGGTGGACGCCATTCACGGCAAGAAGTGCAATGTGCGGGTCATAAGACGTCTTAACAGGGAGCCATTCCGCACAATCATCGCCTGGACGGGACACCATCCACGAGCAACCGTCGAGGACCACCCAGCGAATATCCAAACCATTTGAAACTACAAAAATGTCTGGTGTATATATTTCCTTGACTCTACAATCAGTGTTCCATTAAATCGTTGCGATGCGACTGTTCAAATTCACAATGTGCTATAAACCTACATTCTACTACTGACCAAAAAATATTAATGCCCCTAAGCACCCAAGAAAATGTCATGTGTATTTTCAAAACAATTTCAGAACGTAACTTTTGTAAACTTTTGAGGTAATAACGACCTTTTTGTTATCGATAAATGATTGTTGCAAGCTTCCACCTCTAGCCCATCCACACATCTCTCTTCTACAGTGGGACCAAGTAACATGTATATTAAATATAGTTGCCTGAACTTAATGGCCGAAATGGTACTGTTAATATAAAAAAAAAAAAATAAGCTTCAATTGTTTCAACAATTTTTTGTAATCTTTTGAGGCTATAACGATCATTGTGTTGTTTGTTGTTGTTATAGTTGTAGTTATCAATAAATGATTCATACAAGCTTCCACCTCTAGGGCATCCACACATCTCCCATCTACAGTGGGCCCGAATAGCATGAAAATATAGTTGCCTGAACTTAATTCATTTGTGGATTGCCGAAATGGTATTGTTAATATATAAATTGTTTCAACAATTTTGACAAATTTCTTGGGTGTTTGACGCAAGTGTTGTATACAATAAAGTGTACATACATATGTATATAAGTACCTAAAAAGAACTAACTAACTCCTGATCTCGCAAATATAACAACTGCAAGCTACGATATATCAGTATCAATGCCTTTATCGGATCTCCGGTCTGAGGTTTTGTGGCCTGTTAAAGCGTGTTTTTATTAAAGATAATACATGGTTCTTAAATGTTTATGTTTTGTGCGCTAGCTTGTAATTGACAGGGTTTTTGTTTTTTATGTATGTAGCTTTTTTTAGCAACTTAAGAGAACTAATCCAGCCATAAATAGGATTTTAAGAGCTCCCTAACTATAATTGAGTGGCAAAGAAGTTGCCTAGTGTTTCAAAAGGCTGCTGTACAAATTGTTTGGACAGTGCTAGGCTTGGCTTGAGCAAAGACTTTCGTTTAGATAAGGCCAAGTGGAAAAGACGCTACGAAGGCTGTTGAACACCGAATAAAACTAAACTACACCTAGACAGGATAATGGTGATTTGCTTTAGCTAACGTTGTGCCAAGTGCTTGATATCAAATTCACAATATTAGTTAGTTTTAAGCGGGTTGCTCAGTTCCTAATTCTAGTAGACACAAGCTATATAAACTACGAATGTACGAATATGCAGGAGTGCCACAATCGCTGGGGACTTAAAATCAATTTGTACAAAAATAACAAAAATTACTCAAAAGTATGCCAAGAATATGTTTAAAATCCTTAGCATAATTTAGGGTGCACCCAAAAAAAAATCTTCATAGAAACTATACTATTGTTACATGAACTCTATACTTTTGAGCATTAACAATTTCTACTACGACAGTATAAAAATTATAACAATCTGCGTTAAGACCTGAGAAAAATCACTAACGCGACAAACGGAAAAGCATTAAATTCCAGCTAACGCGAGTTTTCGATGTAGGTTCGTATAAGAATAACACTCGAAAAAACATAATTGAATCTGTTATACTCAACAGTTTCAGTATACATTTGATATTATTAAGTATTAAATATATACTACTGATTGAGTATATTTTTAAAACAACGCGTAAAAGGCTAAAATGTGTTTTTCTTTTGGGGGCACTATTTTAAAATGATTTAAAATCAACAGACATTTCTGTGGCACCCCTGTCTATGTCTCTTTCAGTTCCAACAAGCTACTCATATTTTTAATAAAATTTAGGCCTAAGGATTCTAATTTTAAAATAAGAAAAGGACCAATTGGATCACACTCCCTAATTAAGTAATAAACTTTAGTATTTAAGGAAAACATGAAAACTATTAAGGCATGCCGTAATATATGAGATATAAATGGGAACTGGGATAATTTTCTTTGGGATTCACCTCCCTTTGTATGGCAGTATTCCATCGAAATGAGTTAAGAACCATGACTTGGGAGAGTTACGAATAATAGAAGGCACATAGTCACACAAAATTGATAGATTAAATTTTAACAAATGTAAGTCTTAGATCTTAAAAAACGTTTAACTGTAGTGTTTGTTTTAGTTAGTTAGTTATAGACCGCAAAAAAAGTTGTTTGTTTGTTTTGTATAATTCCAACAGTGCTTTGCGAGTGTGTGTGGTTCCTAGACGGGAATGCCCGTGCGGTCCTTGATCTTGCCCAGAACATTGACGTGCACCTTGGAGTAGCCACTGGGCTTCTTGCCCGGAGCAGCGGCGGCGCCCGGCAGTGGAACCGCCGCCGCCGCACCCGCTGCCGTTGATATGCCCACGTCAATGGATGCAGAGGCCGAGGACAGGGGCGAGGAGTGCTTGGAGTCGTCGAGGTGCGAGGATCTTTGCGTGGACAGCAGCAGGTCCTCGCTGCTCGGGCGATGTTGGGCCGACGACGACGGCGTGTAGATGGGCTGCAGCTTGTCCACCTCGTCGTCAATGGCCTTGAACTGCCAGCTCCAGTTGGGTCGATAGAGGAACGGGCGATGGTCGAAGCGATTGTCATCCGGACTGTAGCTCTCCGCGTGCACCGACGGCGTCAGGACGGTCATCTTGTGCCTGTTGATCGCGTAGCAGCGGAAGAAGTGCTTAACCTTGTCGGCCACCTCCTTGGGACTGAGGTCGCCCTTCCAGGTGGCCACCAGGCGGCAGAACATGCTGTACGGCCCGCAGAAGGACTGCTTGCGCAGGCGTCCGTACTCGGAGAGCTCCGCATAGGTCATGCCCATGTCCTGCTCGTCCGTCTGCTGCAGCTCCCCGTTCTCCTGCAGCGGCTCCAGCTCGGCGGTGGGGGGCGCCTCGATGATCGACTCCAGCGCGGGCAGGTTGAACTTGTCCTTGGCGTAAATCAGGAAGCGGCGCAGATCCATCTTGGAGATGCCACCAATCGGATTGATGTCCGCCGAGGAGCAGTCGTACTTGGTCAGATAGCCGCGCAGCGACTCGTCCACATTGGCCGACCCGAGGACGAGGAGTCCGCCCGGGCGGTTGCGCACCCACAACATCAGCTGGGCAAAGATGTAGGCGAGCACCATTCGGATGCGCGACTGGATGTTCTGCAGCGCCAGATTCTGGCGGGCACAGCCGCCCTGCGTCTTGAAACGGGGCGTCAGGCCCGTGACCGCATTGAATATCCCGAGCAGGGCATTCACCGCCAGGTCGATGCTGATCTCGATGTGATAGCTGCCGAGCTGGTTGGCCAGCTGGGCGGCCCGCCGCCTGGTCTCCTTGCTGCTGTTCACGCTGCCCATGAAGCAGGTCACCAGCAGGCGGTTGCACAGCCCGGCCGCGTTGTCCGGCGTGTAGTCCGTGTCGGCCAGGATCTTGCGTATGTCGTGCAGCACCTGGGCATCCCCCAGCTGCACGGCCTGCACAATCTGGCGGCACATCGAGTGCACAATGGTGGCCGAGCTGCTGGAGTCGACGCCCCCGCTCAGGGGCAGGAAGAAGCCGCCCTGCCCCGACCGCCTCAGGTAATCCCATAGCCAGCAGGCGGGCCCCAGGGCGATCTCCTCCTCGGGCGTGTGATTCGGCCAGTTGAGGGGCGGCGTCGAGGTCTTGAAGATGTCACTGTGCGTAGACATCTCAAAGTCACAGTGGATGCGCGGATAGTCGGCCGCCCCGGCCGCCGTCGAGCAGCGGGAACGCTGGCTTACGCGATAGGCACGGATCTCCTCCAGGTCGATGGTGGCCAGCGTTACCTCCACATCCTGCAGGGCGAACTGCTGTCCGCGGGCCAAGAGCTCGCCGTTCAGGGCTATGGCCGAGCAGCCATTGAAGTAGACCCGCTGGCCATCGCAGCCCCGCAGATTGCTGAAGAGATAGGCTCCGCCGGCTTTGAAGCTGGCATTCCGGATCAAGTCGGTGGTGATGTGCGCCTTCCTCAGCTCCATGTAGCTGCCCGAGCTGTTGACGATCAGCTCGACGCCGGCCAGCGACATCTCGATGTGCTTGCTCCGCACATTCCACAGCTCCTCGCAGATCTCGAAGCCCAGGCAGGTGTCCCGGGTGGCTATAACCGCATCGCCGAACGGCACCGTCTGCTGGCCCGTGTGCTGGGCAATCATTCGCGGCAGGACGAACTCCTCCGTCTGCAGCGACTTGGTCCAGGCGGTGAACCAGCGCGACTCGCGATAGTTGCCATCATCGCACATGGCCATCTTGGGCCGGATCAGCAGGAGCTGGCGGTTAAAGAACGCCACCCGGCAATTGTAGGCCACGTTGCGGTGCATCACCGGCATGCCCACGTCCACCAGCATGTTTTCGCTTTCGGAGAATGGGCATAAATAGGGTGTATAGAGGGTTAATAGGGGATACTCACCAGATGGGCGACATCATCACCTCCAGCAGCACCTCCCAGGAGTGCAGGAATGTGTCCGGCTCGCGGAAGTGATCCTCGCAGCTGTAGCCACTGTGGGAGAATGGGGAAAAGTCAGCGAAACCTTGGAAAAGTGTCGATTTCCTGCACATACCAAACCTCCAGCTCGGGCCCCGTGCGATAGCTGGCGCCCATATCCTTGGCCTCCAGTATGGACTGCAGTATCCTCGCCATATTGCCCTCAAAGTCCAGTGCCCACTGGTTCAGAGTGGACACCGCCACGGTCACCTTGCGTCCCATTGTTGTTGTCGAGTCTGGTCAGAGTTGGTTCTCCTGCAGTTGTTTGGTTCTTGGTTCTCTTGTTGCACTTGGCTTTTATTGTCGTTGGTTCAGAAAATTCGGCAGTTATCAACTGGAAGAAACGGAATCGGAAACGGACACGGAAATGGCATTAATTAATTGCACAATGCGGTTGCAATTAATTTTGATGGCAGCGATTCGGATTCAACTCGGCGGTCTCACGGCTTTTTCGTCTGTGCTCCGGCTTTGTTGATTTTAAGCCATGTTTGTTGCCACTGCGGCGGCTGTTTTTGCTATTGTTGTTATGGCCCTATATCTGGGCTATTGATCAAACAAAAGCCGGGCCGGTCTCCCAAAATATGGGCCTGCTGACGTAGCCGGCATCTAAAATTAGAGACAGTGACTAAATGCGGCGAAAAAGGCCCAGGGAGTCGCTTCAGATTAACCCTTTGGCAGTTTTTTCTTTTACTAATTGATACTGATGATATTGGCTTAAAATATCAAGTTTGAACATTTTAATTTAGACAATTAAATGAGACATTTTATTATCAAAAAGGTTAAGATATTGTCTTAAACTGCCCAAAACTCTTATTAACAAATGCTGCATTTCGAAAATCTATTTACCAAACATTTATTTTCATTAAATATAATATAATTTCGTTCAGTTGAAAGTTTAATAATTTAAATATTGAATAATTTTAATGAATTTTCAAATCTAACTGCATTAAGGAGTGCTTTAAACTCAAAAATGATTTAAGTAATTAAACAATTTACTTTGGCAAATACAAAAATAAAAGAAATTAAAACTAAACCCATATTTAGCACTCAAAGTAAATATTTCAAGTATCAATGTTCCCATTTCACAAACTTCGAGTGCGTTTCAGCAGGGTTAACTTGTCTATTTCGGGCTAATTCCTAGCCTTAGCCCACCTCAGTGTGTGTTGCAGTTCGGAAATTCCCCATCAAGTTGTGGAATTTCCGGTGCTTGGGCCATTTCCTCCGCACACACACATACTGGCTCACCTGGACCTGGTTGCCACAACTCCATATATCATCAATTGTGACGCACTTTTGGCACTTCGGGCTGAAGAACTGAAAGCCAAGCGAAGCTACACAGAGGAACAGGATTTCACAAAACTTATATGTTTCTATTTTTCAGTTTAAAATATATGTGGGCATTTCCAGGATGGCGAACGGCACATTCGTACGGCATAAAGTGGAAGCAAAATATGACAAAAATTAACATTTCCTGAAATGTTTTTTTGCAAGATCAATGCATTTTACAAGTACTATTTGTATTCTAAAAGGAAGGCTTTGGGGACTTGTCGCTGCGAAATTATTTCTAGAAAACAATGCATCGAAATGAATGCGAAAGCTAAAAAAAAAAGAAGTCATGGTTGACTTCGGCTTTATAATTGCAAAAGTCTGCAAAGTGTGGCAAGTAATTTAATAAATAAAACTTTTAAACCATAATTAAATGACCATTCCATTTATAAAAGTTATTTTTATATAAAATTATTTATTTATTTTTATTTTCACTTAATTTTATTTTATTTTTATATATTTATTTTGATATTTATTTCAGTTTTTTTAAAAAGATTTTCATATGTTTTTTACCTCACGTTTTTCACGAAACAAAAAAAAGTTGAGAGTGGAAGTTCAAACGAGAACAAAAAGAAAGAGAAACAAAGCGCGTGAGTAGATCAACTGTTTTATATATTTAATATATTTTAACGACACCCTTACAGTGGCTCGAAGCTTATTTCCTGCAGGCATTAAATAAAAATTTAAATCGACACTGCTGCTAAACTAGAAAAGATATCAATAAAATTTAAACGCAGTATTTTCAAGAAACTCTTATTTAATTAAAATAAAAAAAATAATAATTTTCTTTATATGGCATTTCTGACACCGAAGCATATTTCGTGCAAATATTTATTAAATCACATATTGTTCTTCTATATTAGTAGACAGAGAGAATTATGGAGTTCGGAAATTAAGAATCCGCGTTCTCAAATTCGTACTATTCTTATTTTGAGTACGGATTTTTTTTTTTTAAATTTCTAGATTAAGATTTTTTTTCATTTCTTTGAGACCAAAAAAAAATTCAAAATGCAGTGCTTAGATTGCATGAGTCTTATTCTGACGATCGCGGGTTCGAGTACCAGTCACAGCAATTGTGTTTTCGAGATGTAAGTTGGCTTTTATAGACTTCGTATAATATTTATATCCATTTAACTTTAACATATTAACAAAGAGAAGCTATGCCTCCATACAGCCAGAACTGCCTGATCCTCTCCAGAAAATGTCCATTTACAGCCGGCACTGCCTGATCCTCTCCAAATACTGGTCATTTAAAGCCTCCCTCTCTCAATTTAACATAGGTTTTTTACCCAGTGTCAAATAATTGAGAATGATTCCTTGTTAAACTAAGAACTTTTGTGTAATAAATTGAAAATTATTCGGTCTTAAATGAAGTAAATTTTGCACTTTCCTTGAGAAAAAAAATATGTGTATATATATGACAAATAGTATTTTTATTGCATATTAAAATTAAGACAAAAAAAGTTATTTTATATTTAAGTGTTTCCACGAAATAAGCTTCGGCGCAAGAATTGCCCTGTTTTTTAGATTTTATATAAAAAAAAGTTTTGTATTAAAGATTAAAAAAATAGTTTTTTGTTATTTTCATAAATGAAGGGTTTCTTGAAAATACTGAGTTTAAATTTGATTGATATCTTTGCTAGTTTAGCAGCAATCTGCACGAAATAACCTTCAAGCCACTGTACCGTGGCCGCCTCACACCTTTACGAGCAGCTTAAAAAGATCCCGAAACTTCAGATAAAAAAGGTGACATTTGATGTCGAGCATACACACATTTTTTCACTGTGTTCTTCGTCCCCCTCCCGCTCTGAGCCGAAAAACCTTATGCAAATTTACTTTGCCAAGCGGCAAAAGTTTAAAACACGAAGCACACACAGACCCACAGACACACCGGCATGCATGCATGTATGAGGTGAAATTTCGCATAAAGTTCAGAGTTCATTTAGTTGGCCCGTAGAAGTCGCGCATATTTCATTTCTCCCGCTTGATGGCTGACAGGAACACTCTCCCGAGCATGAGTCCGGGCCCCGGCCCGTTCCCGACCCAATCCCAAAACCCCCTGCCCCCATGAAAGTCTCTGGAAAATGTTGCGTTTACGATTTTTCGACACCTTGCCTCGTAGGTGTGTGTGGGTAAGAGAATAACTGAGATGGACTGTCAGTTGCACTTCGAATAAAAAGCTTTTATAGCGATGAGGGACTGGGCTAGGAAAAATAGCTAATCTAACGACAAAAAATAAAGATATAAGAAATAGCATTAATAAGAAAATAAATGAAATTAAATAAAATAGTTAATATAAAAAATTGACATCTAGAATAAATATTTAAAATATATGTACATAACTCTAACATATATATTAAATAAATTGGAATGATTTATAAACTATAAACTCTCTCGCTTGGTGTTGCTTGTGCATTGCCGGCAAAGCTTGGCTGAGGAAAGACAGATCTTATACATACATATATTGTGTTAAGTACTTTAGGAGTCATTAATCTTCAATTAATTGATCTGTAATCGGTTTCAAGTGCACGTTATACAATAAAAACTAAAACATTAATAGGCGGAAAAATAAGATAAAAGTTTTATGGGATGTGTGGGGTAGTGTTGGGTAAATACTGCTCATTTGGGTGAATATGTTCACTTGTTCTCCTTTTTTTTTTAAATTAACTCACTCATATTGCTCACTTGTTCATTGTTTATTTGCTCACTTGTTCACTGCTCATTGCTCAGTTGCTAACTTGTTCTCTGCTCATTTCTCACTTGCTCACTTGTTTTCTGTGCTCATTGCTCAGTTGCTCATTTGTTCACTGTTCAGTTGCCTGTATATTAACTGTTCAAAATCAGACCACTGAGCACTGAATTTTAACGACAAAAAATTCATACGTTAGTGGAGTTACTTTTTGTTAAAGTTTTGCTTTTAAATTAAGCATCAAAAAAACATTGATGCTTTTTGAAAAAAACATATCCACCTCCATGATCGTCAAAGGCGAATTGAAATAAAGATGAGAAAAAAGATAATGAAAACAAAGATGAGAGAAAACAATGAGAAACTTATAACTTATTAAAAAAAAAATTAAAAAAAAAAAATTTACTGAACAAAATTAGACAACTGAACAATAATGACCAAGAGAATAAATCTGAACAAGTGAGCAAAAAGGAGCAAATGTGCAAAAATGAACAAGTGATCAAAAAAGAGCAAAGGAGCAAATGAGCAAAAATGAACAAGTGAACAAAAAAGAGCAAGTGAACAAAAAAGCACAAATAAAAAGCAACATGTTCGCTCACTCAGCTTAGTGAACAACTCTTTTTTTGATCAACCCAACACTAGTGTGGGGCTGTATAAGGACTTTAATCTCAAAGTGCCCATCAATCTGATCCCTTCTCCTTTTTTTCGATTTTTACATATTTTAGATATAGCAGATTTTTAGGATTTCCCATTTCTGACGGGTTAAATGGGCACAACAACACCACCGCCCAGGTGCTCTTTGGGGGCAGGGGTACCGTGTGTGTCTGTATGCGAGCGAGTGTGCGTGTCGCAAGTAAAATGCATTGAACTTTGAACCGCAGCAAAGGGCAAAGCTTCGGGGGGAATAAAAAACAAAAAGACTGGAGAAAGCGGGAATGCAGCGGAAAATACAAAAATAAAAAATAAAACTTCTGCCAATTGGCAGCCAATTTTAATGGCACAAAATCAGCGGCAGTGAGGGGCAGGCGAAGGGGGCCATCTGATAAATATGCCAGTACGTACGATTATCTGGCATAAGGGGTGTCATGTACTCGGATTAATCCAGCTTTGCCATGAAATTGAGATAAACTTGCGGATTATCTTTGATTTTTAAGTTTAATTATTTATTTATAAATAGTACGAGTAAGATTTTAAGTTTTTACCTTTGCATATTTTTTAAGTAATTCAACGAAATATAAAACAAAACTATACAAATATCTTTTCTAGTTCAAAAATATCCTTGTTTTAGTCTCCTCCCAGCTGTGAGCATCAAGGACACCCTGTTTCCTGATGGACTCGCATGTGCATTATAGCTCTAGGTGCTGGCACGCCAGCTGGTCCGCTTTCCCGACTTGGCAGCGGTTCGGGGAAAGTGGGAACTGAAAACTGGAACTATGGGACTGGGGACTGGGTACTGGGGACAGGAGAGCCATTGGCAACGACGCCGCATCCCGGAGCAGAGAGTTGCCGGCATGCCGGTTTTCCGCTTTTTCGCTGATAGCTGCCACTAATGCAACTAATTCGCTTTGATTTGTTTGCCAGCCCGCGTCGCATTGTCACGAAGTGCTCCGTTTCCGTTTCCGTTTCCGCTGCCCTCTTCGACATCGAAATTTTACGGCTTTTCCAGCGGCATCCGATCCCATCCGATGGCCAGTAGCCAGTCACCCCGTATCCGGCGTCGGACGCCGTTCACCGTTTCCCATTCGCCGCTCGCTTGGCAAGTGTAAAAAAGCCGCTCGTACACTCTGGGAAAAAATCTAGTAAATTCTCAAGCTAGTTCAAGGAAGAACAGTATCGGTTGTGGTATAAATATTATGTTTTTTAATACGAATTCTGAGAGGAAGTCTGCCAGAAGTAGATTTTAGTAAAACTAAACATAAGCTCGCTCCTATACTCTGGAATACCCCAATTTTGGGATTTTTTTTCTAGTGTAAAAATAAATCCAAAGTGAGAGAAAAGCTTGCAGTGTGCCGGGTCGAAGTAGACTTCAAGCTGAGTTCCAGATCCAAAAGCAGGCCTCGAGATCACAGTTCGATTCGACCCCTCACACACTTTGGACTTCAGTACTCACAAACATCCACAAAAGCTCGTCCCTTCACATCGTTATTCGAAAGGTACACTCCACACACACACGCGCGCGCCGTAATCCACGCCCACTCCGCGTGCCACAACCCTAAATTCAAAGATCGCAGAGACACAAGAGTGGAAAGCTAACCAGATCCAGAAAAGATCCCAACCCAGAAAAACATCATGCAGAAGGGCGTCAAGGACAAGGAGAACAGGACGGTACCGGAATCGTGTGAGCTTCATCAACCCCACCACCAACAACAGCAGCAGCATCCGGCCAAGCAGAACGAGGGTAAGTCGCCGGATATGGATAGGGATCTGGGGGGGTTTTCTTCCAAAACCACTCTCGTTCGTTATTGCTGGTACATTGCAGGCAAAACGTGGAAAGGAGAGCAATAGAGAGACAGGGCTACTCGTTGTTCTGAACTTGCCCCTTCCAAAAGCACTCGATAGTGCAGGTTAAAAGAAACTCTTTTGTTCGCTTTTGCTTGTACATTGCAGGCAAAGCGTGAAAAGAAGAACAAGAAAGAGACGGGACATACTTACATGTGCCAAAGATCTTTCCGAAAACAAGTGTTCAAGTCTTGATTTACTTATAAGAACTTAAGCCGATTATTACCTCGAGTTAGCTAAACTACTCAAATAAGCAAATATAAGGCCACTAAAGCATAAAATTCTAGAACAAACACGTGTGTATATAACATATGTATATATATAATAGTCCATGAGCCATCTATAGCTGTAACCAATTGCTCAGTATAGTGGCCAAATGGGCCTAAGACAAATAAATACACTTGAGAAGGAATATGTATACATATATATAAATCTTTGGGTATAAGTGCTATCGGGGTAGCAGTGATCTCCGCTATGGCACTTTAATTTTTTCCATGCAAGGGATAAACAAATCAAACCGTTGGTTTAGCGATAAGCCTAGAATTAGATTCACATGTTAGCTACATAAGCAAGGACTTATTAAAAATAAAATCAGTTTGAAGTGCTCATTTGCTTCATTTGCCTCTCTAACATTTTGATCCGGCTCGAAGGACCAAAATATAAAAAGGTCCGACAAATGAGACGTATACACAGTGAGTTTTTGTAAGAAATTGATTTTATTTAGAACGGTCTTTGCTTTATATACACCCAGAAAAAAAATGATGGCCTACAAAATGGGTCTTAATGCCAAAATGCCATATTTTTAGGCCATACATTTTAGGAATTGTAGGCCTAAAATTTAGGCAACAATCCATAGCTAAGAATCCCCTTTTTAGGCCATGGGATGCCCTAATTTTAGGCAATGGGATGCCTAAAAATTTTCTCTCACGTGTGTGCATTTAATTCCCAACTGGTTCTAACATCCCTGGCGTGGAGTTACGGTTAACGGCCAACTCTTAGCTATGTTTATGCTACGGAAGTAGCAACTACTGCAACAGTATAAATTAATACTGTAAATACTGAATTTTGGAATACACCTTTGTCATAAAAATCAAGTTTTAGACTTATATTGCTAAGAATGAAAAAAAAAAATTCAAAAAAATTAAATTTTGGACAAAAATTGCCGAGAGTTTAGGCCTGTTTCTATTGCCTAAAAATTTGGCATTTTGGACAAAAGTTGCCTAAATTGTGGCCAGCTTTTTAGTCCATGAATTTTCTACTTTTACTCTTACCTATGGGCTACGCAGAGGCGGATCATTTGCTTGTCTAAGCGGGGGGAGCCTTATCCATGGTCCCCCGCCGAGGGTACGCGAAGATCCTCAGTGACAGTTCAAGTGTCGTGCATCCATGCACCTCTGCCAGCTTTTTGATTGCATATGTATTAAAATTTACGGGTCTTGGGTAATAACACAGATATTAAAAGAGCCCAAAAATAACCTTATATTTCAAGAATTCGAGTTCGTCTCAAGAGCAAGTGAAACTGCTTTCGTACTTAAAGTGAGAGCACAATAAGAAAAAGTCGAACTCTGTTCTTTCGGTTTCATTTATACCGATATTTGGTGGACTTTGAGTGAAACGAGACCTTTTCTGAGCTCTATATAAAAGTTTAATAGCTAATGATCCCTGGGATGTTAATTCTTCCCTCCTTCCGGATTTGTGACTTTGTCATTTGCATATACCTAAGCTGAGTACAAAGATGCGTTTATAATAATAAGTTTTCAGATCTCCAAAGACGTGAAGTTGATAGATAAACATTATATAGTAAATATAGTATACATATTATTATATATAATATGATTTTGAAGAGAGATCAATTGTTTCATAGAGCTCAGGTTACTTAAGTTTCCTAGCAAGACTAACTAAGATGGGATTCATTAATTAAATCGTTTAAGGATATTAATAACGCTAAAGGATTATTAGAATCAATTAGGGTGATACCCTGATACCTAGGAATGCCCAAAAATAAATCAAAGCGCGCCCACTTTGTGAAATTTTGCCGCAGTTTTTGGTGTATTCTATTTTTTTCCTCACTTGCCTGGCATTTGACGTACCTGACGCCTGACGTCCACCGTAAATAGTTGCAAAATTGTTTCTTTTTTTGGCGCTGGCGGCGTCTATTTTGGGCTCGGCTCTAAATGCATATCAATAACGAAAACTAAAAACGAAAAAACCAAAAACGAAAAAGGACTAAGGAAAAACGAAGCACTTTGCCGCCCCATTCTCGGCTCTTGTCACTGTCTTGACTTGAAAGGCGGCATAGAACGAACTGGCGGACGGACGGACGGACGGACGGGCGGATAGGCTTCACTGTACTGCGGGCGGCCGCAGCCGAAAATACAAAAATACTACACGAAACCATAGAGCAAACACAACACTGGCTATATATATAGAATATAGTATGGAACGAAACAATGGAGCAGAGACGCAACCAATTGGTGAAGCAAAATGACAACGCCAGGACATGCAAGCGAGTGCGAGGGGGCGAAGGGGCACACAAGGCTACGGCTACGGGAGGTTAAGGATCGGGGATTGGGGGATTGGGGATCAAGGATTGGGAACTCGGAATTCCGAAATGTATATGAGGTGCCACTGAGTGAGTTGGTGTTGCACCAAAGTGTTGGACGCCGGGGTTGGGTTACCACCGTGGGCCCTAATGACGCATTGCAGACAAAAACGATATGACGCCTCGTGGAAACTCCGCCGCCGGATATGGTTTGCTTTATGTATATGAAGGTGTGACAGGCAGCGAAAATGGCTGATTATTTCAACTATTTTTAATCGATAACGTTGGCAATCGTTGCGATTAACTATTCCGCATCGATTAATCACTCGATAAGCACATTAATTTTGCTATTAATAATCGATTAAAGATTCTTTCACAGAGTGCCTTAGGGGGTTACTGATTTATCACCTCTGCAAAATGGGTTAAGAAGTCTATGTGTGGGCGCCACATTCCGCCACACACAGTGTTTCCCTTGCGTGGCGCCACCGCCAAGTCATTGAGATTGAGCCGCTCGTAAGGACCTCTTCTCTAAGGACGTCCCGCCGCTGCCAGGCCGCTGTCAAATGCCAATAAGCCGACATCGTCTCCATCTCCGGCAAAAACAACAGCTAAAGCCCGGAGCTGAAAAATTGGTGCCAAGCGGGCCATGCAAAACACACAAATAGCGCGGCATAAAACTAGAAAGAGAGCTGCCGCCGCCGGGTGGGATATGGCCAGAATTGCCAAATCAGCTATTTCCATTGCCAATATTTGGCTATCAATCTTTTTTAAATTGTTCATAAATCTCCTAAATTTTCTTTGATTATTGTGATCTTGTTTTGTTTCTGTGTAGGGCACGTTTGTGCTTTGCAAAATTGCATTTCGAAATCGCGACAATCTGTCATCGCCAAGTGACTTTCAAATGCCTTAAGGCTAAATTGAAATTGTACATTAATGTCAAATTGTTTTAGGGAAATGTTTTTTTCTGAGCAATGGGATTAGGAATTTGGACATATCGGCGACGATAAATTAATGTACAATCTAGTAGCATTCTGTAAGAAATAATTGATAATTTTACAATTACAATACAATAACAATTCTGATCATCAATCATCTATATATTACGATTTCTTCTCGAATTTCGGCAACACTGATGGCAATCGCTCACGCGCCCCAAAAGTAGGCAACAGAAAATAAGGGGAAATTGCTGGATTTCAATGGTAGAAGGAGAAGAAGAACCCGGGACCACATGAGCATTTGTCCCGGCTCATACGGGATTTAGCAAGCATATTTTTTATTATTTTTATATTTTAAAATTGCTAAACAAAGCCAGCTGAAGTGGGGGAGTGGGGGTTGGGAGCTGGAGTGGGCGGTGGTTTTTTGGGGGCAGGGACTTTGTTGCGCTGTTTATAGCCCATGTCGTGCGCAATTTATGTTAATCACAGCGGAGTTGCACAGGGCGGGCTTGGGGTTTCCACTTTTTTTGACGTGGGAGTGGCTTCGAAGGGGTTACAGTGCCCCCTCTGCCACGTGTAGTAGGCCTACAACAAAATAACGAAAAACAATTTTTTTCTGGGTTTTTTCTCGAATACTCTTGCAGATGGCATTATACTTGTTATAATCAAGATAATCCACTTAAAAGATCTTAAAATAGCTGGAACAGTATAAAAACTCGTATAAAACCGTTTCAAACTTCCATTGCTGTCATGTTTTATCCTGTTGGCAAAACATAAGCTTAACTTTAACTTTGGCGTACAATTTTCAGAGCCAGGAAGAGGTCTTCTCTAATAGAATATGAAAGAAATATTTATGCATCCTTTGTAATCGTGTTTTATCTTGTTGGCGAAACATAACCTATAACAAGTATGTGGCAACTGTAGTTGACTGAGTTTTGGAGGGTGTTTACCCCATCGGCTCTTGATCCTGGGCCTTCGCCGCTTATTTTTTGTGTATTTTGGTTGTTGTTGCTGTTGCCTTCCTGGTCGGTGCGGTGCCTTGCACAAAGGCAACGCCGTGGCAGCAACAATTTTAATGCCGTGGTTTACTCTGATTCGCAATTTTGCCAAAGGCAGCGGCAGAGGAGTGGCAGGCAGCAGAGGTGGCGGCAGCGACAGAGCCCACCATTGTCCTCCGAGTTTAGTTGGTTTTGGCCTCAGTCAGCCGTTGCGCTAGCAGCTGAGCTGAGCGAAGAAGAGTGCGACCTGAGCCTCGACTCGACTCGACTCGACTCGAGATAAACCGTTAGGCCGGACAGGCACGCGCGTTATCTCTGTCCACTAAAAACGCTGTTGTTCCTGCTTTTTTTTTCGAGTGCGTGTCCTTGTCCGTGTGTGCGTGCTTGTTATGGAGGAAGAGAGCTTCCGAGCGAGAGAGGCGGCAGCGAGGGAGGTCTCAGCATCCTTCTCTCGCCTACTGAGGACTCTGAGCTCGGCTTCGATGACGCGGCGCCGCTGCCCCCTCGCCCACCTGCAGCCACTGCGCGGTCGCCAGAGGGAGAGGGGCGATAACACGTCCAGCGAAAGATGCGACAGCAGCTTTAGCGATGACAGCAACGGTAACAACAATGGACGGCAAGAGGGAGAGAGCGAGAATGAGGCTGGGGAGAAGGAAGAGGAGCCCAAAGAGCAGCCAGTGGAAGAGCAGACAGGGACGGAGACACAGGAGGAGCAGGAAGAGCTCAAGCGAGAGGGCACCGTTAATGTGAATGTGGTGAGAGCCAACTTCAAATGCAATGACATGGAATGCTCTCTGGTCCTCGGCGACTATGTGAATGGTAAGTGCCGTTAGATGTTCCAGTCCCCACCACCACCCCAGGACCTGCTCAAGATGCTCACTCAAGCGCTGTCACCAGATAATGAAGATTGAATTCAATTTGACGCGATAGCTCGCAAAGTGGAACAAAGAAATAACAAAAGAAGGTTGCCAGCGTCAACGTTGCAGCGTTGCCGTTACCTTTCGGGGTAATGGAACACGAAATACCGTGTGAAATTTGGGACTCGGAAAGAATTACTGAAAAAAAATGTATT
The DNA here is from genome assembly GCA_014170255.2 of Drosophila triauraria. Classification (NCBI taxonomy): domain Eukaryota; kingdom Metazoa; phylum Arthropoda; class Insecta; order Diptera; family Drosophilidae; genus Drosophila; species Drosophila triauraria. The sequence goes on along the minus strand of CM024333.1, from coordinate 26,227,273 downwards.
TAGTTTATACAGTCTTAAGCCTAGTACCAACATAAACGTAAATCGCTTACGGAATGCCATGAGCGAAATTGCGATATATTTCGTTCGGGAACCAGTGTGACCAAAAAAAACAAAGAAAATTGTCGAAATCGGTATAAATTGGTCACATTGACTTGTATTTTTTTTAGCTGGGTTTTGTAAACAAACTTTATAACTTTTTTTTGTATATGAAGTTTTCTGTTTATGGATTTTTTTCGTTGATGTTAGTATTAGGCTTGACAAGGAATTTTTTGCAAAGCTAAATATGTTCAATGAATTTTAAGCTAAAAATTTAAATATCTAACTTCTGTTTTATTATATAGTTTACGTAAGTTTTAGCTATTAATACAAAAATATATAACAAACAAATTTATTTTTAGTTTTTGATCGTATTTTGCAAAAAATTCCTTAACAGAGGTGTATATAAAAATATTGACTATGCCTTAAAAACTCTTGGCTATTTAAAAGTCACGAAATCAGGCGAACTCGAATTCAAAACAAGAAAAAGACCCACAGTCCTTGTGAGATGTTAATTTAATTTTTAGTTAAAACTGGCTCACATGGCGTATAAGTAATATTTTTATAAACTAATTATATTTCTTGGAAACCGTCACGGCTTAAATTCTCAGCTAGAGTACATTTATTCTCTAGGGTAGCAGATTTTTCCATTGTGTCGCCATCTCCTGTAGAAGAGTATGTCATCTCTGGCACGATTAAAGGATAATAAAAACTGACTCACTCCCTCGAGAGCTTCTACACTGGCACATCCCACGTCCGTCCGCAGATATCTATCAGGGAGATTATTCAGCAAGTTCATAATTCGCTTTTCACTTCCAATTCGTGTACATCGTTTATCTCTGTCACAAAATTATTATTCCGCTTGAAGATTTGGATTTGGACTCGAATTCGGATTCGGATTCGGGTGATTTTATTTTTTGTGTGAACAAAGACACACACATGTCGGCCGCTGCCAAAATATGGCAAACGGAAATTTTTAATTGCAATTTGTTAATTTGCTTAAAGCAGCCGAGAGCGACCGAAAATGTCACTAAAGTGGGCAATGGTTAAAGCAAACAGACATTGTAAGTGCGAGGCAAGAAGCGTCCTAGATTTACACATTTTTAAAGCTCTAATTAAATCACTTACTTTTGGGTGAAAGGAATACGTTTATGGACATTCCTGAATTAACAAGCCTATATTCAACTTACATGATCAAATTAGGCTTTTCTCTGTAATACAGTCTTTGAACAGTCTCCAAAAAGTAAGCAAATTGTTGGTGTAAAAAAAAAAAAAATACAAGAGTAAAAACCGAGATAACGAGAGCTCAATAAAAAACTTTATTTATTACAAACTTTTTGTTTTAGTTTAATTAATGGCCAGTGTTTACTGTTTTTTTTTTTTTTTTGTTAATTACCAATCTTACCTAAAATCAAGGTTATTAAGTTTCACATTTAAATGTTTCATTATTCTTGTTAATTTATTAATCTTTATTTCAAATAAAAGCTAATTTTACCTTTCAATATACCCAGCGATCACTGTACCCGCCCGAATGTGAGGAACAAAAGGAGAGGGGGACTTTGGGGCTGGCGAAAGCTAATCGCTGGCACAATTTGATGATTGACGAGGGCCAAAAGGGGCGGTGCAAGGTGTGGAAGAAGGGGGCAGCATGCGTTTACGGTTCGGAGAGAGATTTCCCCCCTTTTCTTTGTTCCTTCTTTTCTTTGCCTTGGCAGTCACGGCGGCTTGCCAAAATAGAAAACACATAAATTGCACGATCAAGATCATTGCTGTTATTCTGCCTCTGAAAAACACAAAGGCAAGAGGAAGAATTGCTCATTTTCGACTCTTTCCTCTTCCTCTTCTGCACGCTTTGTGCATCCACTTCGATGACATAATCCCAATAGGCAGGAAAATCTCTCATTCCCGCCCGCTCTTTCCCTGTCTCTCTTGACACCTGTTCGTTTCATGTCCGACAGTTGCTCCTCTCCTTGCCTCTAAGTTTTCCCATGGATTTTCCCACGGTTTTCCCCCGTCTGGCTTTCCTCTGCTGTTGTTGCTGCTGCTGCTGCTTTGGGAGCGACTTTGACAAATTTGTTTGGCATCGAGGCTTTGCTTTGATTTGTTTCGCTTTTCTTTAGCTTTTTCCCCTGTGACTATATTTTCCCTATGACTGCTGCTGGCTTTTCTGGCCAGAGTCTAGCAGCTAAATGTTTAATGAATAATGTTTTCGAGTGACATTAATTTAATGTAAAAAGCTTTTCAATGTAAAAGAAAGTGTCTCATGACAGCTTCCAGTGAGGAAGTCTGCACAGGTAATCTAGATATTCCCCAAAGAAACAAGGGGCTGGAAACGCCTACCTGCAAGTACTTACTTATATATGTATATATCCTTCGGCAAACATTTGTTGCTCGTTAGAATATGCACACAAATTCCAATTCATTCCATTCTCCGCCGGAGCCGGAGCACGGAGCACGGAGTTTTGTGTGTGCTTGGCTTGGCTTTCCTATTTTATTTTTTTGGCGTATCCAAGGCTGGTTGCCTTTGGCTTTGTTTGAGCCATCGAATCGAATTCATGTTCACGGCATGGCTGTTGGACTAGGGCCTATATAGATATGCCTGGGTATGTGTGTGGAATGCCAGGACTACCTTGCACTTCCTTGGAACATGGAACATTAGACAACGAGCCCAGAGCGAGCGAGAGCGAGTGAGCGGGCTTTGTTTATTTGTTTATAACAGCGCCCAGCCAGTCGCAGTGGAAATTCGAGTTGGCTCACAACGGCTCGAATTATCGACTGCGGCTCACAGTTCGGTGAAATCAGTAGTTATCATTCATTTCACGACGCAATGCGAATGCGAATCGAGTGGCCGCTCCAAAAGCCACCAAGCAACTCCTCCATGGATAGTTGTGCCGCACGGCGTAGAGTTTACTTTTTGCCAGTGATTGCATAAGGACCTCCGCGGCAAGCGATATACATATATACACCAAATATAACATATCTCTCAGTGGTTTTTGCATTTTTTCAATGTGTGCCAAAGGCAAGTGAAGCCGGGATAGTGAAATCAAATCAATCAATCAGCGGGTTCGTGCTCCCATTTCGATATGTGTACATATTCCCGTTCGGTTGCCGCAGATCTTCCCCCAATAATGCCATAAGCATCGAGAAACTCTGTATTTAAATATTTAATACCAACCATGGACTTTGGCGGCGGTCGCGTGCAGTTCCTGCAGGCCCAGCTCTTTCCCGTCTGCACGCTGACCACGTCCAGCGGAGGTAAATGATTGCATTATTTTATTTAAGAGCCCATATTTCATACTAGAACTCGAACTCTTTCTTTATATGCACAAGTATGCCTTTAGTATAAATCACTATTGATACATAAAATGCACTAGTCACTCGAGCCATACATTTGACTTGCAATATGCAAGCTATTTTTTCTGCTGTCGACGAAAAAGCGCTCTCTCCGCTCGCACAAAGTTGAGAGCAAAGAGTGCACACAGATCAGCAAGAGCGTGTGTCTGGTTTGTCTGGCTAGAGAGCTTGTCTTGGAACATAATACAAATATATAACATATTTTAGTTTCCAAGAGATTTATCTATATATCTATCGTATCTGTTGCGTATTCCGACCTGTTACATAGTAATCCCAAAGAAAAAATAACATACCCTGAGAAATGTATTATAACTTTGGTCAGATGCTTATATTCCTAAGGATTGACTTAAATCAAATTATCATATGCTATAGCTGGTATATACTTGCACACTGCACTAAAAAAATTTATTAAAACATGAAAATAAAAAAAAAAAATTTATTTTTTTTAAGCAACTGCATTTTGAAAACTTTAAGTGAAACGTGAACCAACCTTCCGATCTCTGAAAAAAATTAAGACTTAAATAAAACAAAAAAAAAAGAAATCTAGAAAATCAAAAAAAAAATTTAAAAAATATTTACAAATTATCGACCGTAATTGGGAATCGAATCATGGTTTTTCCGAAAGAAAAGTTCACCTAGGCCACTGGATCGGTTAGAAAATATTGGCCAAAGCTGCATTAATGTTATGTACTTATTGTATAGCAAACAACTGTTTGCTTGCAAGTACTGGAACCAAAAATTCAAGTCGATAGGTCCAACCGTATGAGCTAGGCGAGCTATACTAAAAAAGAGCTCTAAACATTTATATAGATTGTTTGTTCGTACTTACTTTCGATTCCTTGTTAGTTGAGTTGTACGAATGGATTGTCTAAGGGCACCTCGGTGTTTTGTTTTTCGTTAAGTGGTCGCTGTCACTGGTAGTCCCAGTGTACTACATGGCCAGCTTTTGGGAGAATGTGTTGAACTGAAGGTGGCTTTCGTTGCGATTCGTTGCTCGGTGATTGGATTCCTTCCCTTCCTACCGTCGCGGTTATCGTCCTCGCTCCTGCAATTGGATAAAGTGCGGATAAATGGGAATTAGAATTAGCCGCAAAACAGTTTGACTTCAGTTCCCACTTAGCGGCTGTCATGGAAACGCCAACACACAAAATCATTAACACACAAATTCCGGCATCGCAAGTCGAAAGGAAATCAAAGTCGTTGCCTGTTGTCAACGTCTCCTCGGGTATATGTATATAGACCCATGCATACATATATATTTGTATGTTATATAGGGGACTTTCGAACCCATTTCAGTTCATTGAATTGCGATAAGAGTTATTTCACCTGCATAAATCAAAGCCAGAGGCCGAGTCGTAGGCAGTTAACTCATTAATGTTCATTGACTTGCCTTAGGTATTTCTATTTTTAGTATTTCTAGCGTGGAATTTCGCTTGCTTGGGATCGGGATCATCGGTTCGGGTCTGATGGCAGTACGAATAGCGTACAGACCGTGCCCGTGCAGGTTGGATTGGATTGGAGAGGGAGGTTTCGGAGGTTCCCATGAATGCGAACCGGGGAATTCCCTAACCAAAGACTGGAGCCGGAATCACTTGTATCTGGGTTAATGTCCTAACCCGGAGGTTAATTAATTGATAGCCCTTGTTGACTGCGGAAGCAATATGCTTCCTATCAAAATACTAATGCCAAGCAATTTGTTACGGTATTATGAGATGACAATTTCAATTCTGGTTCAGCATTAGATAGCTTAACAACAAATTAAAGTCGTGGAGCTGTTATACGATGTCTTTAAAGTTGTTAAACGAGTCATTTGTATACAGCTTGGAACACATCTGCCGATCTTGTATAATGTTATTTAACGGTTATTGTTATAATTTATAATACGTATATGACTGTTATACAAATGGTATTAAGCTGCTGTACAACTACTATATTATTGGTATTGGTATTTTCAGCGACCTCTGGGTCGCTAAATGACGGAATTATTAAAAGGTTGAGATTGCATTGGAAATGCAGTATTTATATGATTATTTCGATCCATAGTTTCAGTCTTTAGTAAGTTAGCCATAAAGGGAACTCCACAAATATAAATGCGCTTGTTAAATATAAGTTAATTAATTAATTATAAGCTGTATCATTTGATATTTAGAGCGAAGAAATATTCTCAATATTCCGTCAAAACAGAATTTTAAAATCGTTTTATGTACATAGGTAAATCTTAATTTGTTTATTAATATTATATAATTCTACCTAAAACGGTTAAGGAGCTCGTCCCTCAGAAAGTGTTACAAATCCATTCCCAAAACGGATATACCCCTTAAACAAGGCTAAATACATAGATCGAAACAGGGGGCGATGCCATTGAATGCGTCTGGAGAAATGGCAAACAAAGAAATGCAAAATGTAACGGCACAATTTATTAAGATTTCATGAATATTAAAATATATCGTAGAGGCAAACGAGTGCAAAAAAAACGGGGTAAAAATTGTGAAATATTGTGGGGTGGCAAAAAATTGCGCCTTGCATGTACCGTATGTATGTAGATATAGACAGACATATGTGCATATAGGCTTCGCGATGGGATCTCTTTGGGTTGCAAAGGCATTGGCCAAATGCCTGCGATTGGGATAAACAAAATGCCATAAATATTACGGGCAATAATACAATTTAAGTAAATAATATGCAAAAATTGCAATTAGAGGCGATCGGGGCAGCGGATCCCTATATCTCTGGCTCTCGATAGCCGCCTGCATTTGAGCATAAAAATTTAATTAATGCTAAATTCCTGCGTCAACGATGGCACCGAAGCCGGCAGCGACGCCAGCGTTGGCGCAACAATTGAAAACAGAGCGAGCTTTGTGGCCCTTTCTCCTCTCTTTGCTTCTTTGTTATGAATGAAAGCGAATTTTTTGTCCTTGTCCATTTGCTCAATTCGCATCGATTCGTGGCGCAAGTGCCCATATACACTCGAAGAAAACTTACTGGAATTCGGTGTTTATTATACCGAAATTTAATAAAATATCCAACATATAAATAAGGATTTGTTGTCTGATTAATTATTATTGTCAGAGTTATCGGTCAATTAACAGCAATTTGTTGTAGATATTTGTAAAAATTTTAAAGCAATATTTTAAGACAAGATTTTTTTATAGTTTGGATTTAAAGCGCTAGCAAAAACGAAACTTTTAGTGTACCTATCCAAGCGACAACTGCCATTTATAAGCTCGCCAAATTGCGGTCAAAAAGCTAACAGAGCACTGTCTAAAATCAACAGCAAAGGCAAAAAAAGAGCAAACAACACATGCATTTGGGGTGCAAGGTCAAGGTCGCGCCGATTGAGCTTTGTCATTTCGCATAAGCTGCAGCTCAAGTGGTTGGTTGGTTGGCATGTGTGTGCAGGGTAAGGATACATATGTATGTATGTACATATGTGGATTTTAGAGCGGAACGTAAATCACAGAGTTCAAATCCGCAAATGGACACTCGAAGGCCTCGAAAGAAAGGTTATAAGGAAATTTAAGGCAAGAAAGCTTAGAAATGAAATTATTTTCAAGATTAAAATTTATAGATAATATTGAAGGTATTTCAGATAATTTATTTGTTTAATTACATTCTTATTAATTCTAGAAAACAAATTAAGAAATATTTTTACCATACTTTAATTTTTAAGTTCAAATATAACGCTATTGTTCTGCACTTAATCAGAGCAATTTAAAGATTATCTTTATTAATTAAAAGAGGAGCAAAATGCACCCACGCTCATCCTTTGAACAGCTGTCATTGCCGAACTTTAAGCTAAAGCTCCCTTGTAAACAATAACAATGGCAACAACACACAAGCTCACCCACACACGCGCGCGCACGCAGCAGGATAACTGTGCATGTGAGAACAGCTGAGCGGCCGCGTGAAGCTTGCTTGTCGGCAGCGAAAGTGCAAAAGCTTCCCTAGCTCGGTCTCCCTCTCGCACCCTGTGTGTTTGCTTGTGGCTTCCATGCTCTTTCGCATTAAATAATATTCGCAGGCAGCGGCGCCGGCAGCAAGGCGGCAGCACCGACAGCGGCAGCGACGCTGGCAGATTTAAGCATTTCACATTCGCTTGGGTTTACCGTTTTAGTCAACAAGAAAACGCGCATCGGCAAGCGACAAATAAAGCAGAAGCAGCTAAATAAGAAAATAAACTGGCAAACAGTTCGCAAAACCGAAGAAACCGAGAACCAAATTCGAAAATATTTCAAAAATATACATCGCTGACAATTTTGAGTTTGTTTTGCGGCAGAAAATCGGGTTTTCAACGCTGCATTTTTGGGAAAACAACAAAGTAAGCGCGTAGTTCGCACTCGCGACTCGTCAATTCACAAATATTCGGAAAGTGTGCCGCCAAATCGTTTATCTATAGCTTGTCTATATTCATTTTTTTGTCTATTTGCAATCATTTTTGCTGTTTGCTCTTTGTTTTTGTTTCCTTTTTTTTTTGTTTTTATTTCTGTTTCGAGTGCCACAAAAATTTGTAAAAAAGCAACAAAAATCAACCAAAAGTGAACAGCTGTGCGCGCCACCCACTTTTGTGTAGCGTCGTCTTCTGTTTGCCGCTCGCTTTCTTCGCGTTTTTGCGTCTTCGCAACCGTTTGGAGCAGCCCAATTCTGTGCCGGTAAAAAGAATTCTTCTGGGTCATCTTGTTGGCCAAAATAACACAAAAACTGCTTATCAAATCGCTTATCATTTTGTAAAATAGCCAAAAAAAAAAGGGTGTAGAGAATTTCAAAAACATTATGTTCGCTAATATTTGATCAATTATAATTGACCAATATATTGGTTTCTTGTCCCTTTAAATACTTGAAAAAATGTGATCACTATGATTAATAAGTTTCAACATAATCAAACAAACAAAAACCATTATCACAAATCATCTTCAGGCTTTCAAATATACCAGTTTCAAAATATAACAGTTTCAATCAGGTAATGTATTAAAACTGTTATATTTTGAGGGAATACTTCTTAAATATATACATATATCCGTTAATATGTATAGATGAATGTTGAGATGAATAATATCAATATGCTTTGACTTGATCTCTGTTTTTTGCATATCAAAATAGGAAAAAGCGATATTTCAATAATAATACATTTAAATTTCAGAGATATACATAAATATATATATATTTTTTAGGATTTTTGCTTTAATCGAAGTAAAAAATCATTCCGATTAATTACATTATATGTACATATTAATATTTTTCTAAATATTTAAATGACGATGATTTTAATGACGAACCAATTTCTTACTGTGCACTTTGCCATATGTATAGATTCATTCATTCTTATGTTCCTACAAAACAATCGGCTAAATAATCCCCGCGACAGCTTCCCAAAATAATTGGAAAAAAGAACTCTCGGAAATCTTGGGATAATAAGGGATGCGGCGAATTGTTTACTTAAAACGGTCATAATCTTTTTGACAGCGCTGAGTAAGCTAATTACTAGGAAAGTCTTCTTTGTTTAGGGTTTAAATATAAAAGAATCTAAAATACAAATCTAATTACAAATTGCTAAAATAAATTCGAGTATTAACCTATACAAAACATTTATTCCTGGGATAATAAATAATCTAAAGATAACATACATACATATGTGTTTCCAATTAAATCAAAGTCTTTGAAGCATACCCATATATTTCGTTTTAATTAAATGATTAAGATTTCTTGTAGAACATTTTTGTTTCAACTTTCTTTAAACAGCTTTCTTGGCCATTTGAAATTTAAGGCCAACAGGAATATACAAATGTATCTATAAGCCACAAAACCGAATCCATTAAAACCTCAACCCGCGGGACATAAACATAAAAAGTAAAGCCGAAAATTATTAGCGATATTAATCGACTTGACAGGATCTCGAAAAATGGAGCGGGCGGAGGCGGGGGCTGCTGCTACCGGCGGCTACGGAAAAACTTTTTCGCTGGAAGCTCCGCAAAGATTTACAGTTGCTTTAGACATTAAGCCCAACAACCCCAACCCCGCTTCCGCCGCTTTCCGCCATTCCAGGGAAAAATTGCAATAAAAGAAGCAAAAAAAAAGAACGAAAAACAAAATCTGCTTTTATGTGCTAATAAAAGCCGACTAAGCAGACACCGAAAGGCAAGAAAGAAACCAAAAATTAATTAACAAAATATGTTGCAGCAGCAGCGGCAAAAAAAGGAAAATAAAATGCTCCAAAAGAGCGAAATGAAAGCGAAATAGCGAAATATACAAAACAAAAGTTTACATCGGGAAACTAGGGGCGAAGAGGGTACACACACTTCCAACACACATATGGCAACTAATTGCTGTTGACGCTTTCCGCGGCCAAAAGTCAGTCAGTCGCTGGGAAATTGCTGCGAAAATTCCCACTCATTTAGGCCATATTAATGGCAATTTGCGCCTACACCCGCCGTCGCGACTTTCGGTTGTTTGTCTGGAAAGAAAAGACAATTTTTTCTGTTGTTGGCACGACTAATGTTTATATAATTGCTGACCCACTAAATAACAAGTAAAAATCTATCTCGGTCGATTTGCTATACCTTTCAGTATCTGTATATATTCCCAGTGAGCTGTAAACAATTTCTTTTTTTTTTTTCAAATTGAATACAATTTTTTTAGGTTTGAAAAATTGTATACGATTTCTGTGATCAGTGGTTCATGTTCCTCGCTGTTTCGGTACCTCAAAGGATAACTCGATCCCACATACAAATTTGTAACAGTGCTTGAAGAAGGTATTAATCCTTTTGATCCAAGGAAAAAGCTAGATTGCTTGTAGTCCTACTCCTTGTTGAGGAACTTCTTTTGGAGGATACGACTTCAATCCTCCGTAGTTTAAATATCTACAAAAAAATGGGGTCTGCACTCTCTCATTTGCTATTGCTCGTACATTGCAGGCAAAGCGTACAAGAGAGATCGAATAAGCGGTTGTTTCGCATCCTTTTTTTTGGCAACTTATTTAATAGATTTGGCAAACTTTTAGTGAAACGAAATATTTATTATTTTTAAGTAATTAAATCTTCCTTTTTCCTTCCAGGATTCCTCGGCAGTTTCCTTTCGAAGGGCTTGAAGACCAATCAGCTGGTTGTGAACACGGATGAGAAGACCCTGCGACCGGTTGCCCGCCTGAAGGAACCGCGCGATCTTTTCGCCCTGCCGAAGGACAAGGACAATGACTGCTCACAGCAGGCCCCCAGATGGCCGGTGGAGTGCCAGGTGAGAGCAGAGCAGGGGGAGAGAGTAAAAACCAGACACCAGACACCAAACACAGCAGGGGGAATCCCCAATACCCAATCCCCACTCCCCAGAGCCCAATCAATGTACACACATCGAACAGGCATCGAAGGACGAGGCTAAGGAGCTGTCCTAGATTTTGTGTGGGGCTGTCCTAGGGATACCGATGGGTTTTGAATGCCTTTGACACGCACCTTGTCTGCCAGGATGTGACCCAGGACATGCGTGCCGCGCCTCATAAATATTAATGCACATAAAAAGACAGCGGACTGGGTGGCAAGTTAAAAGAGCGCAACCTCGCCACGGCTACGGTATTTTTTATTTCATTTTCTTTCAAAGGAGCAACCAGAAATCTAAAAGTTAGTACAGTTCGACCTCCTTAAGTTATCTACCTGGCTGCTACACTATCATATCAGTGGAAAAAAGAAAAGGATTTTCTCCTAGTTTGTTTTCTTCTTAATAATTTAAGATTTAAAAACGAACTAAACAACTTTAATTCGATACTTCGGATGCGAAAGCTTCAGTAACAGATAGCTTGTAAATGTGCAAAGGTTTCGGGATAGGAACGTTGGACTGTAGCCCAGGCCCCGGTTCCCCTCTGCTGGCTTTTATGTAGGTCAAATTGCAATAAAAAAGAAAAAGAAAAAGAGAAAAAAACTAAGGTGCACACACTAGCTTAACCCATGGCAGCGCGCGCGGTAAACGCTCGCCAATAAAGTGCAATGAAAATCCTTTCGTTTCCGCTTTGAGATTTTATTTATTTGGCTTTCTTCGCTCTTAGACCCTCGCTCCTTGCCCCTTTTTTTGCTATTGGCTTTAGCCTAATTGTTGGCCAAGTCATTTAGCATTGTTAACAATCGATTTGATTTATTTGTACTCGAGATTTGCATTCGATTCGCTGCCAAATTGTGTTGGGCAAATATTACACATACGCCCCCGCGTCCCATCGTCTGGCGTCTGGCAACGAGTTATGGGGTTGAAGAGGATGGGCCCACAGTGGCCAAGCCGGGTGGGAGGGGTGACAGATCTGGGGTCAAACAACAAATTGGCCAATTGATTGAATAAACAGGCGGCGCTGGGAGGAGGGCGCCGAATGAATCAATTGGAGGTCAATTGTTGAGCAATTTGTTGTGGCGCAATTTGAGTGAATCGGGGAAAAACAAAAGGGCGCCCCACCGCCAACCAACCAGTCCAACATTTCCCTGCCAATTAACGTGGCTTGAAAGGAGCAACCAACCAAAAACCAAAAGCACAACCAAAACAAAAACAAAATGACCCTCAACGCCGCAAGGATTTAAAGTTTTGAACTCTGAATGGATGGGACACGAAATGGTCGCAATTAAAATTTAAATTTAAATTCAACTCGAAAGCGAGAGACGAAAGACAATTTCAATTTGACAAATATGTAAATAAGTAGACAAGTTGAGAAGAGCGAATTGGGTGATAAATCTGAAATTGCAGTTTAAAAATTTGATCCGTATTGGCATTTTCAAAATATCGTATATCTAAAGAGGAAGGAAGCTTTGGGAAGAATACCCATTTGAGAAGAGCGATTTGAGTGATAAATCTGAAATTGCAATTTAAAAATTTGATCCCTATTGGCATTTTGAAAATATCGTATAACTAGAGAGGAAAAAGCTTTGGCAAGAATACCCATTTGGGCTAGCTATAAGACTTGGTCCTCCGATTTTAAGCAATTAAAAAACATTTATATATAAAAACGCAGGAATTTTCCCCCGTTTTTCCATGTTTTTGTTCATACAAATTTTCAGAGATATATCAAGTATATACTTTGACTTTGATAGATAATTCAAAACGTGAGTTTTGAATTAGAAAAAATTGCTTTGTATCGAGTTATATTAATGCATTCATATGTACATATGTCCAAAAATTAAAAACAAAGCAGTTAGATACATTTTCCAATTATTTTCTTATTAATTTTTCGATCGTTTCTATGGCAACTTGATGATACATATGTACATGATACATATCGTCCGATCCGACTTATATATTAGCTGCAATGAAAAAAAGCAATGACTATTCGACAAATCTATAAATCTGAAACCGTGAGAAATGGACAGAGAGACATGTCTAGATCAACTCGGCTGCTGATGAAAAAACACAATAAGAAATTTAAATTCAAATGAAAGGCCTCAAGTCCTTTTTTCTGGTTTCGAAGTTCATGTAAAGCTGAAAATATTTAAAAACGAGAAAGAAAGCTAACTTCGGTAAACCGAAGTTTATATACCCTTGCAGTCAGCAATTGGATCGTTGAAAATCGATCCATTTTGGTAATGTAACCGATCCCTTCTATGGCAGCTATATGATATAGTTGTCTGATCTTAATGAAATTAAAACCGTAATTCTAGAACTATAAAAAACGACTATATCTCGAACTTTATAGAAATTCGTTGAAAAACAGAGAAATTAAACATTTTTGTACATTAATTTCGCCATCATTCCTATGACAGCTATAGGATATAGTTCCGTTCCGACATATATACTGCGTGCTAAAGAAATAAGACTATGCTGAAAATTTCAGCCCGATAGCTCAAAAACTGAGAGACTAGTTCGCGTAGAAACCGACAGACAGACAGACAGACGGACAGACAGACAGACGGACAGACAGACAGACGGACATGGCTAGATCGACTCGGCTGGTGATGCTGATCAAGAATATATATACTTTATGGGGTCTGAGATGCCTCCTTCACTGCGTTGCAAATATCATGGCAAAATTATAATACCCTCTGCAAGGGTATAACAAGAAAGAAAGCTTACTTCGGTAAACCGAAGTTTGTATACCCTTGCAGTCTGCAATTGGATCATTGAAAATCGATTCATTTTGGTTACAGTTGAAAAAGTATCGAAGTTTGTAAGCATTTTACATTTTACATGTAGAATTTAACATTTTACATATAGAATTTTACATTTTACATGTAGAATTTTACATTTTCATATAAATCGACCGATCCCTTCTATGGCAGCTATATTGTCCGATCTCAATGAAATTAAAACCGTAATTCCAGAACTATAAAAAACGACTATATCTCGAAGTTTATAGAAATTCGTTGGAAAACAGAGAAGTTAAAATTTCGCCATCATTCCTATGACAGCTATAGGATATAGTGGTCCGATTTCAGTCGTTCCGACATACATATATACTGCGTGCTAAGAAATAAGACTATGCTGAAAATTTCAGCCCGATAGCTCAAAAACTGAGAGACTAGTTTGCGTAGAAACCGACGGACAGACAGACGGACAGACAGACAGACGGACAGACAGACGGACATGGCTAGATCGATTCGTCTGGTGTTGCTGAACAAGAATATACATTTGTATATTCTTTATGGGTCGGAGATGCTACCTTTACTGCGTTGCAAACTTCTAAACTAAACTAAAATTATAGTACCCTGCAAACCAACAACCAAATATAACAACCAAAAATACGAAGCCTCGTACTCACCACATTAGCTGCTGCTATTCCAGTCGCTCTTTTCACCTTCACCGCCGCCGTGTTACCGTTAGTTTGCTTCCTTTGCTTTTGTTGTTTTCGGCTCCAGGCTCCCATACATACACACACGCACACACAGACTGTGGGAAAGTTGAGCAAACTGTAAATGCAATTAAAAGAGCAAAAATAAATAAGAAGTCAGTCAAGTTTTGGAGAAAACGTCTTTGCTACGGTTTTCCTTTGGGCTTTTCCTTTTCTTTTTTTTTTTTTTTTTGTTTTTTTTGGGCTTTCCGCTTGGCCGTGAGAAAAAGCAAATGTAAAAAAGTAAAATTAAAAAAAAGATACAAAAAAAGTAAAATAAATCGCCTTCAGCGTTGACTTGACTTTTTGAATTCGTTTTTTTTTTGCAATGACACTGGCATTGGCAATGGGCAACAAAAAAGTTTCGTTTTCGTTTTTTCCTGTTTCTTTTTTTTTTTTGCAAATTTTCATTGCCAGCCAGAGAGGGAAGAGAAAAGCCGTGAGGCAAAAGAAGCTAATTAGCTAGTTTGATAACTCACAATCGCAATATAAATAAATAAAGCCAAATTATAAGGGAGCAAAAAGCGCAAATCATGATTTACAGCTGCCTTTTTCTGACACACGTGACATAAACGAATGGGTGGGGGGAGCGGAAGGACGAAGAGTCGGGACTGGAGCCTGTAACAACAACTGACGCTGATATGTTTCAATTAAGCCATCCAACACAAACATACACAGACACTTCCTCACCCTCTCTTGCATGCAAATCGCTGTGTGTCTCCCTCCATGTGTGTGCGTGTGTGTATCAGTTTTGCATGTTTCATCGTCTTGTTTTTTGCACTGTGTGCGAAGAATTGCAGAAATTCGAAGGATTTGGGCTCTATGCAAAATTAATGCGATAACTTTGAGTTCTATAGGCGCTCAACGTGATTTCGGATGCACCAAAGTTTGCGCTTTAAAAAGTTTGCAATAATTTAAGAATAACGGAAATCTTTTTTTATGCAGCTTCGGCGGAATTTCCACTAGAATTCCAGCTGTATAGAGTTGCCATATCTTTGTATAAAACAAGTAGAAAAGCTACAGTCAAGTGTTACCGACTGTGGATGAAATTAAAAGGCAAATGGACATGGAAAACATTATTAAAACTGTCGACAAATGGTGCTGATCAATGTAGATGTTGCACAAGTTCAGTATGCACAGAAACATGTTAGGAACACCTAAAAAGACAAATGTTGCTAGGAACATGCTGAGCAAAGGCCTAAAAAAACACGCATTGGTTTTGCCAACACAGAAAAGAAGAAGCATGCACAGCAACTTTATTGTTTAATAACTTGCATGTTAATCCTCCGATTTCACTGAAATTTTTAGAGCTCATCCTAACAAATCTCGATTTGTTTTTGACGTTTCACTTTAAAAAGTTTGTCGACTACCTCTGGTTCCACTGTGCAGGTCTTACATGTGAAAGCATATCCAAAAGGCTCAACAAATAAGCTCAAGCTCAAGCCGCTTGTGGGAAGAATTACAACAAAAACCGTCAAAAACAACAGCAGAATGACGGAATGACATCAAAGCCTCAACTAAGACAGCATGGGGAAATTTAGGGAAAAGAGGGGGGGCGAGTTGAGCAGCTGAGGCCCAGGACAACCAGGAAATCGTCATTGGAATTGTTTAAACCCTAACTGGCACTGCCCAATTGTCCTTGTCCTTGTCAAGAGCGGACAAAACCGTGGGAACTTTTTACTTGGCGAACAGCCCTCTGATATCGAAATATTATTACTACCTACACCCAAAAGAAATCGTTATAGAAACTATACTATTGTTACATGGATTCTATAGTTTTGGGTATTAATAAGATGCTTATAAATTTAATACTACAAAAGTATAAAAATAATACTGATCTGCACCAAGAATTATCACTAACGCGATATTTTATCGCGTTTTCGAGGTAGGTTCGCATAAAAATAATACTAGAAAATACATAATTGAAACTAGAGAGAGTATAAAATCTATACTATTGAGTATACATTTGATATTATAAAGTATTAAATCTATACTAAACTCGTTAACTGCTTAACTATATTTTTAAGACAGCGCGTAAAAAATGTAAACTCTTTTTTGCTTTGTTTTTCTTTAGGTGTAAAATTGGTGAACACTTGAGGGGGGTATTGGTCTTATAAAGGTGGCAGTTAAAGGGGACTAACAATTAAGAACTATTAATAATTAAAGCTTTTAATTGTGGGAACACTTGAATGTTATTGTATTTTAATGTGCCGATAAATATTCTTTTCAGCCATTTGCCGAGTGAAGCTTTCCCCTAAAAAGTAGGCAACACCTTCTGTGAAACCAGTGACTGGCTTATGATTTCCCAATTATTTATCCCTTTTATCATCCCTCTCTCTCTCTCTCTCTCTATCTCTCTTTTTCCGGACGAGGACAGGTCATCGAGGAGCGCATCAAACACATTCCGTACGTGCCCGGAACGCCGGAGCCGCTCAATGCTCCAACCGGAAACGAGCTGAAGCCACGCCCCGTTGGCGAGGAGAACGGCATCGTTGTGTTTAGTTACAGCCCGATCAGTGCCGTTAACTATGTAAGTACTAACCGAGGGAGAGTCGTTAACTAACCAACACCTGTCCTCTGCACCTGCACTCATAAAAAAAAAGGGGGGAATACGAGGGAAAACAGGGACATAAACTAACTAAAATAACCAATAACTAACCCGCTTTGAGAGGCCATGAAAACTAAAAGAAAACACCGACCGATACGCAGGAAAAGCCCAAGGCGAAGAAGGGGAACGACGACGACTCCAGCGATGAATCGGACTACTCCTCGGACTCTCGCCAGGACTCCACGCCGCCCAGCCGGGCCACGCCCATGCGGCTGGCTGGGGGTGGCGGCGACGGCTGTCGCGGACGCGTCAAGCTGAACAGCAGCGTGTCCAAGATGATCAACAGCGTTGACAATCGGTCGACGAGCGCTTCTCTGGACGACAACGATGACTACTACGACGACGATGAGTACGATACCTCGGGCGGAGGCGAGGCACGCGAGAAGGCCATCATCAAGGATCTCATCGAGGCAAAGAAGAAGCGCTACCAGGAGGAGGCAGGCACTCCCAGGGGCGTCGGCGGTGGAGGCGGAGGAGAAACAGCCCGAAATTCCCGGGCAGCCAGCAGATCGGAAGCCAGCAAGGATCCCAGCGGCGACATCGATGACATCTGGAAGAACAACACCAGCGAATACAAGCCAGCCTCGCCGCACTACGTCCTCAGTCAGTTTGGCAAGAAGGTGGCCAAGGCCGTGCTCGACCGCTTCGTGGACCCTGACGATCCCGGCCAGGCTGCGAATGGCGCTGGCGGCCCCACCACCACCACCGCCACGGGATCGCAAAAGGTATCGAGCAAGTTCGCCGTGTCACCCCCAAAATTGCCCAAACCGAACATGGCCCGCTTGGAGGCGACTTTAGAACGAGGGGGCCGACTCAGTCCCAGGAGATCCGCTGTGGTGTCTCCCAAGAACCGATCCGCAGGGGGCGAGGGGGAAGTCGTAAAGACTCGTCAAGTCGAACTGAAAATGGGCAATGAGAACGATGGTTCTAGCAGCACCGACGATACCAGTAGCTCCGGCCTCGACGATGAAGAGCAGGAGGACGAGGAGGAGGACGAGGAGTCCGACCCTGACTCGGACTATTCGGGCGGCGTCGTTACAGTCCGGCTTGCTGGTGGCGCTGAGAAGCGACCTAACCCTGGCGACTCCACCGTATCGGTTTCGGATACGGAAACCCTGGTGGGGGACGAGGGCGGCAGCCATGTAACATGTAAGAGAAGGGTTTGGGAATTTCAAAAACGGGTTATATTTTAGGGATTTACTTAAGTCTTACAATCCCCTATAGAAATCGAGAAAACTATATTGAACTTGGGCTAGAATAATACTTGTTAGAGTTGTCTGAATGATACAGTCACTAAAAATCGTAGGATTTATTTATAATCCAACCAGAACTCTCTTAATTTGTTTATTTCTTTCTCAACGGTTCAATTCCTTGCAAAATTAGTAAATTCCTTACCAAACAAATCTCTTAAATCAGAGTTGCCCATGCAGAGCACCTGCGGGCCCCAATCTTTTCGGTTTTTTATGAAGCCTTGACGAAGCAAAGCAGAGCGAGCTTTTTATTACAAAAAACTTATATTGAACTTGGTCTAGAAAAATACTTGTTAAAGTTGTCTGAATTATACTGTCCCTACAAAGCTGTTGGATATATTTTTAAGCCAACCTATACCTTTTGTTTCTGCATTTTCGTAATGCTTAAACTAGTTCAATTCCTTGCTTATTCCTTAAAAAATGGGTAAATTCCTTCCCAAGAAAATCTCTTAAGCCAGAGTTGCCCATGCAGAGCACCTGCGGGCCCCAAGCCTTTCGGCTTTTCACGAAGCTTTGACGAAGCAAAGCAAAAAGAGCTTTGATGAAGCAAAGCAGAAGGAGCTTATAAATATAAAAACTATATTGAACTTAGGCTATAATAATACTTGTTAAAGTTGTTTGAATACAGTCCCTAAAAGGCATAAGATTTATTAATAATCCAACTAGTATTCTCTTAATTTTTTTGTATTATTTTCTCAACTGTTCAATTCCTTGCAAATTCCTTAATAAACAAATCTCTTAAGTCAGAGTTGCCCATGCAGAGCACCTGCGGGCCCCAAGCCTTTCGGCTTTTCACGAAGCTACAACGAAGCAAAGCAGATAATTAATAAATTAAGAAGGATTTAGGAAGCTTTCCCACTTTGTAAGGAGATCAGGATTAAAGTAGTTCGCTTTTTGTCCTTACTATGACCTCCGACAATAACCCGATCCTCCCGCCTGCCCACAGCTAGTGGACAGCAGCAGCAGGGCAAGAAAAAAGGAGCAGGAGGAGGAACGTCCGCGAGGCCCAACAGCCATGCGGCCATACTAGCGGCGGCGGCAGCATCAGCAGCTGCCTCAGCGGCGGCGATGGCCAGGAGGCGGCATCGCGACCTAGAGGATCACATAAATAGCCACGAAGAGGCCAGGGCATTAGAGATGATGGGCATGGGCATGGGAATGGAAACTTGCATGGGAATGGGAATGGGCACTACTAGCACCACCTCCACTGTCGGCGCGAACGACGCCTTCCGGCTGAGCAAGGAGCAACAGCAGCAGCTGCTGTTTCCGATGGCCAGCCAGGAGGCGACAGCGTCGACGTCGACCATGAATTCGATGAGCACTAACCAGGAAACAATCGCCTCGTCGCAATCCTCTTTGTCCTTTGATTTATCCCAAGCACAGTTCAGCCGGTCGGCGGTCGGAGGCGCCCGCTTCGTGACCAACTGCCATCCGATGAATCCCGAGGAGTACGACGGCCTGGAGTTCGAGTCACGCTTCGAGAGCGGCAACCTGGCCAAGGCGGTGCAGATCACGCCCACCTATTACGAGCTCTACCTGCGTCCCGATCTCTACACCAGCCGCTCCAAGCAGTGGTTCTACTTCCGTGTCCGTCGCACCCGGCGCAAGATGCTCTATCGCTTCTCGATCGTCAACCTGGTCAAGTCGGACAGCCTGTACAACGATGGCATGCAGCCGGTCATGTACTCCACGCTGGGCGCCAAGGAGAAGAGCGAGGGCTGGCGGAGATGCGGCGACAACATCTGCTACTATCGCAACGACGACGAGTGAGTCTACATCAGGAATATGACCTTTAAATTCTCCCTTACTTCCCTCAACAGGAGTGCCAGCAACAGCGCCAATGAGGACGACGAGGACAACTCGACGTACACGTTGACCTTCACCATTGAGTTCGAGCATGACGACGACACCGTGTTCTTTGCCCACAGCTACCCGTACACGTACAGCGACCTGCAGGACTACCTCATGGAGATCCAGCGCCATCCCGTCAAGTCAAAGTTCTGTAAGCTGCGCCTGCTCTGCCGCACGCTGGCGGGGAACAATGTCTACTACCTGACTGTGACGGCGCCCTCCACCAACGAGGAGAACATGCGGGTAAGAGAGCTTATATATTTCCCCATAGAAAAATATTATATTTCTCTCCAAATATGCAGCGAAAGAAATCAATTGTGGTCTCGGCGCGTGTGCATCCCAGTGAGACGCCGGCATCGTGGATGATGAAGGGCCTGATGGACTTCATCACCGGTGATACTACGGTGGCCAAGCGGCTGCGGCACAAGTTCATTTTTAAGTTGGTGCCGATGTTGAATCCGGACGGAGTCATTGTGGGCAACACCCGGAACTCGCTGACCGGCAAGGACCTCAATCGCCAGTACCGCACGGTCATACGCGAGACATATCCATCCATTTGGTATACCAAAGCCATGATTAGAAGGTGAGTTTGCTGTATTAACGCGTAAGATCAATATTGAGTTTGATCTTCTTCGATTTTGCATAAGAAAAATTATCCCTCGTGATCATAACATTGCATATTGTGAGCATAGCAATGTTTCTTAGGGAATAACATAACTTAAATCACGCTTAACAGCACTTGTAGTGCTCATAACAGCATAACATCGTATAAAGTGAGCATAGCAATGTTTCTTTAAAGAATACCATAACTTTTAGTGCGCATAACTGCACTTTTAGTATTTATAACAGCACTTTTAGTCTGCACAACAGCAAAGCATCGCATATTATTGACTCCATGCTCATAGCAGCACTTTTACTATAAATAACAGCACTAAATGTGTGCATAATAGAATAATATCGCATATTTTCGGCGTAGGAATGTATTTTAAGGGAGACCTGATCCTTTAGTTCTCATAACAGAACTTTAAGCACGCTTAACAGCACTTGTAGTGCTCATAATAGCATAACATCGTATAATGTGAGCATAGCAATGTTTCTTAAAAGAAAACCATAACTTTTAGTGCGCATAACTGCACTTTTAGTATTTATAACAGCACTTTTACTCTGCACAACAGCAAAGCATCGCATAATATTGACTCCATGCTCAAAGCTGCACTTTTACTATGAATAACAGCACTTTAAGTGTGAATTGTTAGTGTGGATAACATCACTAAACCCAAAAAAGAATCGTCATAAAATGTATACTATTGATCCCCTGATCAAACATCTGATGATGTAAGTACCTAATTTATAGGTTGCTTTAAAGCCGAAAAATCCAAGATTAAGGTGGAAAAATTCAAATTTTCTTATGCTAGGGATATTACATCTTTCAAAATAAATGTCCCTGACGAACTTTTTAACACAATATGCTCTGCTGCCTTCGGAGTACGAAGCTAAGAAAAAGAAAAGACGTCCTGTATGGGTTAGTTTACCCAGGCCGGACAAAACCATTGTGCCATCTACGTCGTCCGCTTCAAAAAACTAACCAATTCTTCCTTCCAATTCTATCCTTCTTTCCTATCAGAATGCAAGAGACTTACGTAGTAAGCTTTATAAATTGTATTCTGATAGTCTTTCATTTGCATCCCAGGTGATTGTGTTCACAAAAACCTGGTTAAAGCCGGAGATTCTAAACTTCGAAATTTTTCCAGCTGTGTACACAACGTACAGGCTTGACCGGCCTTCCAGGCGAGGGGGTTGTGTCCTCATTGCGGTTGACTCCAACCTCACGTCTCAAATATTAACTTTCGAGGAATGCAACGCTGTTGAATTCCTTTGCGTGAAGCTATCATTAAATGGTAGTTTTACTTATATTACATGTACCTACATTCCCCCCTTGTCGGAACTTCCTATTTATTGGAACCACCTTACCGCTATTCAGGCGGTCTCCAATATACTTTCGGTTTAAATAGCTCTAGATGATTTTTACATTCCTGGGCCTACTTGGTCCACAAAAAATCCTCAAATACCCCTTTAAACTATAGCACGGCATACTTTATTGATGGCCTGTTTGACATTTGGCTGTCTCAAGACAACCATGTACGAAATTCCTTAGATCGCTTGCTCGATCTCTGCCTTGTCTCCGGCAAGAGTCAGTTTGGCTAGGGTCCCGCCTTTGACGCAACCTGAATCATCCAATCATCCAAATCATCCTACTTTCGATGTGACTATCGATACTGGGACTTCTATGAAGAAGAAGCTAAAGATTTAATTACCTAAAAGTGCTCTATTTGCTATAATTAATTTTTCTCTGTTAATAATATTTACAGACTGATTGAGGAATGCGGCGTGGCCATGTACTGTGATATGCACGCTCACTCACGCAAGCACAATATATTCATATATGGCTGTGAGAACAAGCGGAATCCGGAGAAGAAGCTGACCGAGCAGGTCTTTCCACTGATGCTGCACAAGAACAGTGCGGATCGTGTGAGTAAACTGCACCTTACAGCTGTTGATCATATAATATAAATAAAACTCCTTGCTTTTGTCTGATCCATAGTTCTCCTTCGAGAGCTGCAAGTTCAAGATCCAGCGCAGCAAGGAGGGCACCGGACGCATCGTCGTCTGGATGCTGGGCATAACCAACAGCTATACGATCGAGGCCTCCTTTGGCGGCTCCTCCCTGGGGTCGCGCAAGGGAACGCACTTTAGCACGCAGGTGAGTCGGCTCTGCATCCAGTTTCAAGTTCGAACCCAGAAAGGTGTGTACTATAACCCATTTGCAGGACTACGAGCACATGGGACGAGCATTTTGCGAGACACTGTTGGACTACTGCGATGAGAACCCGAACAAAGTAAAGCGGCACGCAAAGTTATTTAGGCAAATCAAAAAGATAAGAAAACGCGAGAAACGCGAACAGAAAGCATTGAAATTACAGAAAATGGCCGATCAGGGATGTATAATGAACGACAAACTGAAAGTGAAACGTTCTGTGGAGAAAAGTGTCTCCTAGGAAGTGTTCCTTCCTTCCTCCTCCTCTCACAATACTATCGATATCGACCATCGATATACACACACACACAACGCCCCGTTATCGTTGACTTTCGTAATCGTTAATCGTAAATTGTTAATTGTTAATCGTAATGCGTAATTGTAATCGCAATCGCAACTGTTGTCGCTGCCTTAAAAAAAAACTGTGTCGATAAAACGCTGCTGTGCTGCTGACCCAGAAACCCTTTCCACATACATTTATATACCAGACACTATCCGGGATGCGACAGAAATCGCTGGGGTTTAAAAGTAGCCTTAAATATTTAATTGCATAATTTTGGTCAGCCTTTTCAAGTGATTTTAAATAACCAGCGATTTGCGTGGCGCCCCTGCACATAAGATAACACTAAATCATTCAGAGCCGGAGTCCCTAACATCGGCCAGAGTCCCCCAGAATATAAATATATGAATACCAGGGAATACCAGCGTGTATCTCTGTATTCTATATTCTCTATATTCCTACATTGTTCCCGATCAATTATTGAATTGAATTAATTTGAATGCTGTCTATTTGCGCGCATCGCAGTTTTTCTAATGTTTTTGAGCTCCCCAGCTGCGTGGAAAGGACTATCCTATCCACGCAACGGGTCCTTATAGTATATATCCTAAGCTAGCATCTACATATATCACTTGATCCCGCACAAACGTATATAGATACAGCACAGCATCGCCAGGCACTAAGTAGAGCTTTCTTTACTTTTATTTTAGTCACTCTAACTTTAACTATAAATCGCGATGTTTTCTCAATGTTGCTAGTTAGTAAGCCAGCGTCGTAACCGTATTATTTAACCAGAGAATATTATCATTTATTGAAATAAATATATTATATAAACACTTGATTTCTGTCATTAATTTCTTCAAGTACCAAGTAGAGTCGCTTGTACCGCTTTTATTTAGTTATTTTCTTGCTTTTGTCCTGCACCAGACACCCGTATGATTTCCTTGTTTATTATTACATATCTAATATTTAATAATTTCCTTTAGCCGCGCGCCAGTGTATGATTTCTAACTAATCCAAATACATTAACATTTACAATAGATTTTAAATTTACTCAAACAACAGGACAGACTACGTTCCAAAATCATCGAAAGACTGATGCGAGAAGGCTCTAGTGCCGACGAGCCATTGAATATACCTCTGTCGGATTACTCAAGGTGAGTATCCCGCCCCCCCATATAATCAGTTGTTCTGGCTGAGATATTCGTGTAAATCCCGGATGAAAAATAATACTTGGGGGTATTATATAGATTTAAATCACATCAGTGCACCAAAAAAAATTAAACAAGAGTTTAACCTTTCTACGCGTTGTCTTAAAAATATTCTCAAGCAGTATAACGAGTTTAGTATGGATTTAATACTTAATAATATCAAATACTCTAGAGTATAGTTTATATACTTTATAGTTTCAATTGTAATTTTTCGAGTATTATTTTTTTACGAACCTACATCGATAATTCGATAACATATTGCGTTAGCTGGAATTTAGTGCTTTTCTGTTCGTCGCGTTAGTGATTTTTCTCAAGACTTGGTGCAGATTAGTATAATTTTAATACTTGCGCAGCATCAAATTAATAAGCATCTTATTAAGAAATTTTTAATACTCAAGAGTATAGAATTCATGTAAAAATACTATGGGTTTTTTTTAAGTTGGTATACGGGCTTTCCATATATTACGTAATCTCGTTTTTGATGATATCCGACCCCCTCCCCCCCCCTATGTAATCAAGAGTAATCATTGAAGGAACCCCCAAAAATTCATAAATTTTTTTTTTTTTAAATAAGTTTATATAAAATGATTACATTATCATTGTTTCCAAATAATCAAACATAATCATTTTGCTGACCCCCTCCCCCCATAGGTGATTACGTAACATGTGGGCAGCCTTTTAGTATAATTTTTATATTTCGTAGTATCACAATAATAAGGATCTTATTAAGAAATTTGTAATACTCAAGAGTATAGAATTCATGTAACAATAGTATAGTTTCTATGACGATGCAAGACCGATTTTTGCTCGCTTGAGATAGTTTTGCGTGTGTCCTATTCCTTTCTGGCTCCCTATTCTACGCTTTACCTGCAATATACAAGCAAAGCAGCAGCAGCTCTGAGGAAGCCTCGCATTTATTCTCCCAGAAAGTTGAATTACGTTAAAATTTGCAAAAATTAAAGCTGTTACTTAGCCCTACTAATCTCTTTGCCAAATCCCATCTTTCCTACTCACTTGACTTAACCCCAACTAGCGACGAGGGCAACTGCAGCTCCAGTTCGGACAACGAGGGCAAGCACTCGATAACAGCCTCCGATCTGGAGGGACCTTGCTGTGCGCCCACCCGAGCACCGCCCAGTTCGCCGGAAGTGATCCACGAAATCCGGAAGGTAAGTCGGCGTCATCCTGCTCCCTCTACCACTTCCTGCACACTGCACTTGCACCCTTCCCCGTCAGTTCCGCATGCGTCGCATGCGCAAGGTCATGCACGAGCTGGACAGGATCTACTTTACGCCGCTGTTTCAGCGCAAATTTAAGACGTTAATAAAGCTAAAACGAAGGCGCCACAAGTTGGGCGGCAAGGCACCAGGGCCGTCGAATGCAAAGCGCCCGAAAGGCACCAGTGATGCCACGCCAACGCCCACGTCACCAGCAGGACCTGACGAAGAAGAATCAGGAGGAGCCGGGGAAGGCACTCCAACAGCAGCTACAGCAGCCACTCCAGCCCAGCCTCAGCCCCAGCAGCGGAAGCAGCTGGCCAGGAAGCCAATAAAGCGCCTGAAAGGTGGCTTCGTCCAGAGTTCGGACAGTACCGATAGCTTGACCTCCTCACAGTCAGAGTCATGCGGCGACCAGGACACCTCCACCACCACCAGCACCAGCACCGGAGTCCAGGCCAGGCGGAGAATGGCCAAGGTGAGTGGCAGCAACACTGGCGCTGCCAGTCCCAAGAAGTCTGGCAATAATAAGAAGAAAAAGAAGAAGTTCATGCCCACGGAGAAGAAGAAGCCAGAGGTCTATCACAAGACGATGGTGAACCGCAACTTCCGGCTGTGGCTGGCCAATCGCTGCATCTACATCTACCGCCGCAAGAAGGTAGCGTTAGTGCCAAGAGAAGTAAAAATCATAACCAATTGTTACCTCAATTCCCTATCTTTAAGTATTACTACGTTTTATTCCATCGCTTAGCCCGTTTTGCGATTTTTACTAAGACTCATGCAATGTACAAGCAAAGCAGCAACAGCAGCGAACGAGTCCGGTACCCATAGGGTACAAGGGTATTATAAGCTAGTGCCAACCGAGAATGTATGTAACAGGCAGAAGGAGAAATCTCCGACCCTATAAAGTATATACATATATTCTTGATCAGCGTCCGTCTGTCTGTCCGTGTGAAACAACAGATCTCAGAGACTATAAGAGCTAGAGTTACCAAATTTGGTGAAAACTTTGGAATCTGTTGCACGCAGATCAAGTTTGTTTTCAAATTTGGTCACGCCCACTTCCGCCTCCGAAAATCATAAAAAACTGTATATAAGCTATAGGCGTAATTTTCAGCTTAAAGTAAATAGATAGACTTAATAAGTAGGCAATCGTGGACGTGTTCTGAAAATTTGAGTAAAATCGGATGATAAACATAGAAGTTATTAAACAATAAAGATTCTGTGTAAACTTTATGAGAGAGAGAGGGAGAGAGAGAGCGCGCACGTGCGTGTTGCTCTTTGTTGGGTGTTGCTCAACATGTTCATCGATAAATCGAAAGGGTAAACATTTTTATACAGAGCCCGCCAGGCAGTTTTCCCTTCTCGCTAAAACTTAGGCAATGTACAAGCAAAGCAGCAACAATAGCTTATAAGGTTCACTCAGCAGCGAAAGAGATTTTTTAACTACATATATATTTGTAAAGAGAACTACTAGGAAAATAATATTTTAGAATTTTAGATTTTTTTTGCAAGAATTTGAGGCAATAAAAAAGAACAGGGCAAAGTTGATGGATAAAAATTAACCGAATTTAACAGATCACAGTTCGGACCATTTCCCGTCCTGACCCTAGCAGCCGCACCATTGCACCTCCTAGGACTAGTCCCACCATCACTAATCGCACCACCAATCCTCTGCCGAATCTCCCCATTCCTAACGCATTCAGTCCCAGCAGAACCGACGCACCAAAGTAAGGAGCAAGCCGCCAAAGAAGCGCGGCGAGGTGGTGCGCACTACACTGGACCTGCCCACCACCGATCCGGGCTCGGATCTGCATTTCTCCACCGACGACGAGGAGCACTCGCCCACGGGCGGTCAGAATGGCTACGGAGCAGTGGCACCGCTAAGGCATACACTCCTCCAGAGCGACCTACAACGGCGCTACATCGAGGAGATCGGAGACACTGTCGTGCAGAAACCAAAGCCGGCACACATGCCGCCGGAACTGATCGTGACGACGCCCTCAAAGAGCGGAACTCCGGGCGCCGGCGGTGGCCAAAAG
This sequence comes from Drosophila triauraria, assembly GCA_014170255.2. Taxonomy (NCBI): domain Eukaryota; kingdom Metazoa; phylum Arthropoda; class Insecta; order Diptera; family Drosophilidae; genus Drosophila; species Drosophila triauraria. The sequence continues at coordinate 26,199,832 of CM024333.1, read as the reverse complement.
ATGGAAGTCTACAAGCTGACGCCACGAACGGCGCCGGAACTAAATACGGGCCACCACCCAATAGGCCTGATCCAGAGGCAGGTGGGAGGCACTGGCCCAGTGGGTGGTGCGGCTGCCAGACGCACCTACTCCTGGCACAATCTCGACCAGCAGCAGGAAATACCCAGTGGAAGTGCGGGAGGAGGACAGGGCAAAGGCGGCGGCGGCAGTAGCTTCTACATGGGCGACCCCAAGGCAGCGATGAAGGGGATGCCCAAGCAGCCGGTCAGAAGGTGGGTTCTAGTCCTCCTAACCCGCGGTTGAAACACAAAGCTAACATATTTGCCTTCCATTAAGGAGTGTTCCCCACAACTTCATACCCCAGCGACATGGCGGCAATGTGCCCACGGCGGATGACCTGCAGCTGAAGCTTTCCCTGAAGAAGAAGGTCTGGACGGGGGCACATGGCGGGGACGCGGACGGACGTCCGCTGGCCTGGTATAAGGGTCACTCGATGGCCGGTCCTCAGATGTCATCCACCACGGCGGCCATACGCAGTGCCAGCGGAGCCGGTGGCAGTGGCCATGGCCGAGGCCTGTACCCATCCAGTGGCGGTGCCGGCGGCGGCAAGGAGGCGGCGACAGCAGCAGCAGCAGCCACCGGTGGCATAAACATGGGCATGCCACCGGCCTTTATGGGAGCTCCACGCAAGCCCAAGAAACTGGAGCAGGTGGATTTGTTCAAGTAAGTGAAGTGGAGTGAAGGAGTCTCGAGCGAATTTTACATTTGTAAACGACTTTCCCTTCTTCAGCGCCTGTTCCCAGAAGCTGCTGCTGTGGCAGCAGCAGCAGGAGGAGCACAAGCGTCCCCAGCCAGCACAGCAGCACCCGCAGCGTCTGATGAAGGTGGACGAAGCACAGCGGGAGCGGGACAGGGAGCGAGAGCAGCACCAACGCGAGATGATACGCGCCTTCAAGCCCATGCAGATGGCCAAGAAGTCGACAGCGGGCATGGGACAGGGCAAGGCCATGCAGCAGGGCCAGGGCCTGGTGTCCGAGGTGTCCGGTGGCAAGGTGAAGCGCAAGTCCAGCAGCATGATGAAGATAGCGGAGACCACGCAGCTGGTGACGCGGTTCGCCCGCAATCGCAGCAGTGCCGGCGGATCAGCGGTGCAGCAGCAGCAGCAACAGATGCAGCAGCAGCAGCACCACCATCACCAGCGGATGATCCTCAAGAGCCAGGGAGGAGCTGGATCCATGGCCGGGCGCATGCACTCCGCCGGCGTCATAGTTGGCGGCAGCGGACGTGGTCCGAACAAGTTCAAGACCGGCGGACTGGTGATCACGGCGGTGCAGCAGCCAGGGAAAATGCCTGGGGGCAGCAGCAGCTCTTCCCGGCGCATGCGTAACGCTGCCGGAACGCTGCAGGCCAAGGGCAGCATGACGGGCGTCACCATGGCATCGTCCGGTGTAATGCAGTTCCAGCGCAGCGGCGGCGGTGGAGGGGGCAGCAGCGGCGGCGGCGGCGGCGGCATGCAGGCCGCCAACAACAAGTCGCAGACGGGCATCACCCTGGACACCGTCAATCTGGTGCGCAAGGTGAAGACCAAGCTGAAGAAGCGCAAGTCCCGAACCTTGTCCAACGGGGCGGTGCCCAAGTAGAGTCGCTCCATGATCCCAGAATTAGCATCCATCATTACGGCACGAACCCCCCGATCGATATCCCATTCCATTCGATTTGGAAACGTGCGATGTTTTCGAAAAATAACCAAAATTGTAGTCGAATCTTTCGCATCAAGTTGGAAGTTTGTTACGCAAAACGCAAGAAAATTTTAGGGAAATGATTAGCAAAATTAATTAAATAGTTCATATATATGTATGTATGTATCTGTAGCCTGTGTTTCCTATCTAATCCCAATCTCTGTACCTACACTTAATCCCGAAAATAATGTTGAAAGTCCAAAAGTGTGTTGTTTTTTTTTTTTAGTTTCTCGTTGTCGGTGGCAGTTTTCTATCGAGATTTGCAATAAAAAAATAAATCAAAAACGTTGAAAACAAAGGCTTTCCGACGAAGGGAGTTCCAGAAGGGGCCGGGGCGGGGCGCAAGGGCGAGTTGGTAAATAAATAATGCTGACCGCTGACCGAAAAAATCAATTACGCACATGTCCGGCACGGGGAAAATGGAAAGAAAAGGGACGGCACCCACTTAATCGCAGGATGACGATGCGGCGACGGCCTACGTACCTCCGGCACCCAACACTGACGTCGCGTCTCGTCTCGCTCACTCCTCCGTTTAATTCACGGCGCGGTTATCCAGTCACTACCGCTCGAAAAACCACCGAAATGTTTAAACTTTTTTTTGTAAACAAAACGTTGCCCAATTGTGACCTCTAGTGATGGCAACGGCGATGTCTGATTAGTCGAAAGCTTTTGATAGTGCGGTTACGATAGTTATCGATAACACACTACAAAATAATCATATATTTAATACTGAAACTTGACTTTATTTATAAACTGAATAATAAAAAAGCCTTCTAGTTTTTAAACCTCGTTTGAAATAAAACTAGTTTTTTACACGACATTGGGCATTCATTTAAGTATCTTTCATAAGTCTATTGTTTTCAGGAAAAATGGTTGAAACTTTGAAAAAATAAAAGCACTAGAGATTTCGAAAATAAATTTAAAATATTTAGATGGCTTCTATACGAAATGCTTGCACTTTTTCTACCAAATTTTCTCATTTAAATATATTAAGAACAAAATAAGTTGTTTACCAAGAAAATATGATGGTATCGTAGGAAAATGTGAGGTAAAAAACACATAAGAGTCTTGTACTGTTCGTGACCTACCATTACAAATCTAAAATAATCTTTTAAAATAACAAAAATAATAGTTATATGAAAAATAACTTCCATAAATGGAAAGCAGCATTATTTTATTGTGGTTTAAGAATAAAACATTTCAGAATATGTTAACTTTTGTCATATTTTTGTCCAATTTATGCCGTACGAATGTACTGTTCGCCATCCTGGAAATGCCCGTCACAAATAGGCCAATCTGCATTAGTTCATACCCTTAAAACCGAACAGGATAGAGAAACAGAATTAGTACCTCAAAAAACTTTTTCGGTTTCAAATAAATTTAATTATTGCTTAAAAAGTACTTAATTTCAAATAAATTAATTATTTTAAAGATTTTCTATTTAACTCAATGGGTAAATGGCAGACGAACGCACAGCGGCAAACGGCGGCGGAGGAGGCGGCGACGAAGATGTACCCAGATACGCCATCCTGGACTGCGACGGCGGCAGTGAAGATGCCTGGGTGCTGCTCCTGCTGCTGCATGCGGCGAAGAGCCATGGGATCCATCTGTTGGCGGTGACTACCATGGGATGCGGCAATACCAGCCGGGAGAATGCGGCGCGGAATATGCGACGGATACTCTATACCGCACAGACGTAAATATAAATAAATAACATATATTAAATAGTGACGTGAGCCCTAAGGGAGTCAAGTGCAGTTCAGGAAAGATATAGTTAATAATTATTGAGCAAACAATGAAGAGCAGCAGATCATAGCATCAGTTTATTTTGTTAAAATTTAAGGTCTTTTGTGATTTCTAATTGGAATGTCTTAAAAAATGCGTGTTGAGACAGAGAATGTGGTCCTTTTGTCCAGGTCCCAAACAAAACTCTTCCTCTAAGGCTTACGACGTGGGTTGAATAGCTTCTCCCCCTTGGAGCGGGGCAGGAACTGTTTCTCGCTACGCTCGGGACGCTGAACGATGTCCTCAAAGCCGATGGTGTCGTAGCGTCCAGTGAGAACGTCTTCCATTACCTTGTTGCCCATCTTGCGGCAAAGGGAACGCTCCATTTCCATCCTCAGTGGGAGATCCATGCCCTCCCTCTTGCGTAGGTCCTCCAAATAGGCCTTGTACTGTTCCTTCTTGCTCTTCAGCTTCACCACTAGCTCTGACTTCGGCTTCGGCTTCGGCTCGGGGCTTCCTTCGCGGCTTTCATCCGAGGATGAATGCTCCTCCATATTGCTTTAAATCTGCAATTATTTCAGAGATTTTACTGATTTTAGGAAGCGGGTCAAGTGACTTACAAATGCTGAATCTCAGACAATCTTTCAGGGGAGCTGGAAGGAAGTAAGGATCAATGCTACTACGATGAAGTTAAGGCAAACCTATTCCCTCCAAGGCCTCCCTTGATTTTTATATCCATTTCACTCACATAATCCTTACGATTTATTCGATAATAACACAGGTCGACAAAAATAAAACTTTTTTCGTGCCGGAGAATAAAAGTCATTGATTCTGATAGATCTTAACCGGTATATTACTAGTCCGAAACAGAAAAGTTTCCATCACTCACCAATTTTGAGAAAATCGCGGTCAAAGTATCATGCACTGCTTGAATCGGCACTTTTCAAGGCTTAATAACTCCCAAACCTTACGTAGCCCAGAGCTGGTATTCAGCTTAAAAGGAGCTTTGGCCTTTCTACTTCAATATCAAAAAAGAACTTCCAATGGGGGACCTCTGGTTCATTAGTTGTAATGCATTTTACAAACTTAAGTTTGTCGCAAATTTGTGCTAGGTTGAAGCGATTCTAGCTGGTAGGCACCGAAGTGACGTGCTCAGATTCTGTTTAGTGCTGGACACTTCCGGGCAGATGCTCTGGTGTTTCCTTTTCCGATGTGTCTTTGCAGATTGCACTGTATGGTAGTCCTTCTTTCTTCCAATGACCGATGGACACTGCTGTAATCCTGCTGCTATCCTGTTTGCTGTTGGATATCAGCTCCTTAGTTCGATTACCTTTGAAACCGGCCAACTTTGCTTCGATCCCTTGTACTCACTATTTTTTGACCATTCCTTGTTGGCTATCATTCTGAATTGGCCATGAATCCCTGTCTGGACTGAGTTGGGCGAGATCGGTATCCTTCTAGTTTCTGCACTGCTAGCCGAGCTTTCTCAAGCTAGCTCGTCTGCTTTTTCATTACCTGGAATTATTTATTGCGCACTTGCATTTTGCCACTAACCGCGAGTTTGTTTTCACTGTAAGAGATTTTATAGCCGCTTGGCTGTCCGAGTTGATCCGAACCTTGGTATCCCTGAGATCCTGCTGTATATATAGTAGGTGTATTTATTTTAAATAATAATTATCTTTTGCACTTGTTCTACCAAATCTTCTCTTTGATATCTATTAAGTACAAGATAAGTTGCTTATGAAAATAGTCATAGGAAAAATACAATACATACATAGTATGATGGTGGAAAAGTGTAGCGTGCGACACAATAGGTTCACGGCGTTTGCTAAGAAACCATCAACTTTTTTGACTTCAAATAAGTTATTTATGCACCCTTTTATTCTTAGCTTTCTTTTATATATTGGATTTTGAATGCTTTATTATGTATAATTCGCTAAAAATTGCAAATTAGATGGACAATTTAAAAGTAACTTCCATTTTGTGTGGCGTGCGACACAACACATTATACATTATTATTTCGAAAATAGGAACTGTAACGAAATTTTGCATAATGTCATTTGAAAGTAGACTTAAATACCTCTAAACACAGTACAAAATTGTACTGTATATTTTTCAGAAACCTAAAAACATATTACATTTTTATACCCGGTACCCATAGGGTACAAGGGTATTATAAGTTAGTGCCAATCGAGGATGTATGTAACAGGCAGAAGGAGGCATCTCCGACCCCATAAAGTATATATATTCTTGATCAGCATCACCAGCCGAGTCGATTTAGCCATGTCCGTCTGTCCGTCTGTCCGTCCGTGTGAGACAACAAATCTCAGAGACTATAAGAGCTAGAGTTACCAAATTTGGTGACAACATTGGAATCTGTTGCACGCATATCAAGTTTGTTTTAAAATTTGGCCACGCCCACTTCCGCCCCCAAAAAAATTAAAAAACGGTATATTAGCTATAGGAGTAATTTTCGACTTAAAGTAAATAGATAGGCTTAATAAGTAGGCGATTGCGGACGTGCTCTGCAAATTTGAGTAAAATCGGATGATAAACATGAAAGTTATTAAACAATTAATGCTTTCATGCTCTCTCACTCTATCGCACTGCTTAGGAATAATTTCGCGTGTCTGAGCACTTAGCTTTTGGGTGGCAGTAGCGAAAAAAAGTGTTGCGTGCTTTCGAGCGCAGTATTAATTCGTAATGCAGCTGCGTACTGCTGCAGAATTAGTCTATTTAACGTTGCTCAATATGTTTTTAGTAAAATTTGACTTTATTTGTCAACTTTTTGTTTTTTACATTTTCGTGTGCTATTTAATTTCACGGGCAATACTTTGGGTACCGGGTATCTCACAGTCGGTCACTCGACTGTAGCTTTCTCACTTGTCATTTACAAAATCGTGCGAATTTAACGTGCGACACGTGGGATTTGCCCATATACTGACCGCCATATCCCTTTAGCCTCTCTACTCTACTCTACACTACTTTTTCCCATATTATCCACACAATTATGGCGTTTATTTGATTTAATTTATTTGTGATATTGTATACCCAAGCCATTATGCTAGATTAAACTACGTACACATGCATGCAAGAGTCGTGTTGTGTGTGTATACTGGTTAAGTGTTGTGTCCTGGTCGACTCATCCCGTCATCATAACCGTCGTCCGTTCCTAATATATGTATTTGATCCTGCGGGCGGGGAAGCAGCATTGATTTAACCTAAAGCTAATGGATACTACGAATAAATAGAGTTAACGCAAAGCTAAAACAGAAGCGGGAGCCCTCTACACATTCACGGCGTTCTGGAGGGCCGTCTTGTCATCCACGATGATGTTGGCCGCCGTTGTGGTCGTATTGGAGCTGAGCAGTTGCTTGGTGGACGAGCTGGAGGAGTAGCTGTCGCTGGAGCTGCGTGTGGACGCCGAATTGCCGCTGATCGGGCTGTCGAGCATGTCTGCGGGCGGGGAAAGCGGGAGAGCAAAGGTAAGCAAAGGTAATCCATCGGAAATGCACTATATTTGGTTTTGGTTACCTGGCAGCGAGCTGACGTTGTTGGACTTGAGGTCCACCACCGTGGTCGTTCCCGATCCGGAGCCAACCATGTTGCCCACCGAGGTGGACTTCTTGTGCAGGTTCTTCTTCATTGCACTGCTGAAGCCGACGACGGGAGGGCCTACCACACCGGCTGATCCTGCCACAGAGCCGGCACTCCTGCCTGCTCCTAGTCCCAGTCCTATTACGTTGCCGGCGCCCAGGGGATCGCCCCGATCCGTGGGACACAGGGGGCTCAGTATGGAGTTCTGGGTATCCTCGGGCGTGTAATAATCCGAGTCATCAGCTTGCGGTTCAGCGGGGGACGCTGCTCCTCCGCTTCCGCCTCCTCCTCCTGCACTAAGTTCTGGCCTCGGCTTGATGCGCTTCAGCGAGGAGCTCTTCTTGCCGCCGCCGGACTCCGACTCGGACGGTAAGTCCCCGCCGCCAGCACTCTTGCCCACATCATCCGCCTCCAGACAGGCCACCACCTGCTTCAGGGACTTGCTGGACAACTTCCTGGTCTTGCTGCCGGGCGAGAGGAGTGGCGACAGCTTCTCGTTCTCACTATCGACATCGTCGTCGGTGCCCGCAGAGCCGTCCCCACCGGATCCGGTACCCTGGGACCTGGGATACTTGCGCTCGTTAACGATCTGCAGCTTGTCCTGCTTCAACTCTGTGGGAGTGCCTGCTCCTGCTCCTGTTCCTCCCAATGTAGGCGACGTGCAGGTGGCTGTGCTTGCGCTCGCCTTCTTCTTCTGATCGCCCTCGATCTCCACCACGGACAGGGGCGAGGAGGAGCCGCCGTTGCCGGATTGATTGGTAATGGTGCCCACCTCGCTGGTCGACGTGCATGTGGAGGCGTTCTTCTTGATCTTCGGCCTTCGCTGGCTGTTGGACTTGATCGGCGAGGTGGCCTTGATGTCGCCGCCACTTGTCATTGTTGAGGCGGCCACTGTGGCGGCGGAGTCCGTAATATCATGATCGCTGGTCCTATAATGGAATGGAAACCTTATTTTTTGCTCCCAGAAGAAGGAGAAGGAGAAGGAGAAGACTCACCTGGCCCTGGCCACATACTGCGGTGGACCATTGAGTGCCTCAATTAGCGAGACTGGAATGTAGCCCGGCGGCACGTCCACCGGTGCCGGCTCCCCGGCACCCGTCGACGTCGGCGTATTCTGGTGCAGCACATGCGGCGCGATGCCCTTTTGCACGGCCCGGATCTGGAGGAGGGCACGGAACGGGGCCCGGCAAATGGGGCAGTTGTTGGCCTGATAGCGCAGCGAGTCCGCACACGAGTTGCACAGGCAGAGATGGCGGCAGGGCAGGATCAGGGTGTCCCTGGTCTCGCTCATGCAGATGACGCACTCGCTGCCGTGGTCGTCGATCTCCTCGTCCAGCGACGACTTGTTCACCGCCTTGTTCTCAATGCCGTAGATCTCCTGCAGCAGGTAGCACAGGCCGTCGACGAAGATCTTCTGCTTGAGGGCGCGCAGGACATAGCTGCCGCTCTCCGGATGATGGTCGATCACGCAGATGGTGGTGTGCGACTGGCGGCACTCGTCGCTGCCCTCCTCCACCACACAGTGGATGGCCACCGGATACTGTTCGCGGCCGGGGCTGTAGCCCAGCTCGTCCTCGGGCATCTGCTGCGGATTAAAGATGTGCGTCGGCTGCGAGAAGCACTGATTGATGCCCTTCTCGTAGTGGTACGTCTCCGAGGTGAGGCCCTCGCGCGGCACCAGCGTCACGCCGCTGGGACTGACGTCCTCCGAGCAGAAGTAGTAGATGGTAATGGCGCACTTGGCGTCCGAATCGAAGGTGAACTCGATGTTGTACTTGCTGGGCGGCGGTGGGGGCGGTGGCGTCAGGTCAACATCGCTACCCAGGCCCATCGAGCAGAGGACATTGCCATCTACATCCTCGATGGTCACATTGGACTTGTCCTTGTCCAGGTCCTTCTCCTTCTCGCTTTCCTTCTCCCGCTCCCGCTCCCTCTCCCTCTCGCGCTCCATCTCCTTGACGCGCTCCTTTATCTCCTTCTCGCGATCCTTGACCTTAGGCTTCTCGGGCACAATCAGCTTCGAGTCCTTGGGTATGCGGACAAAGCGCACCGACTCCTTGCGTATGTTCACCAGACTCTTGAGAGTTTTCGTCGGCTCATTGGGCTGCGGCGGCGGATAGGGGAAGGCGGTGGGGCGGTTGCCCAGAAAGTTGAGATCGGCATTCTCACCGAACAGGTAAGACTCAGGCTGCGGTGTGTCGAAGCGCTCGCCGCCCATAATGAAGTGGGTGCCAAAGAAGTTGCCCATTCGCGGTGGGTACTTGTAGGCATGATTCGTGCTCGGATCAGCCTCCTCCACCGCTGCATTCTGCCTGCTCACAAAGTTGCCCATTTCGAGGCTGCCTCGGATACTATGGATCCGCTCTTGGCTATTATTATTCCCCAATTCTTGGCTTTTTCCTCGGTTGGTTTACTTTTCCTTTGATTATTATTTTTTTTCTTTTTTTTTTTTTTGCTTTCTTTCACCAATCAGTGTGACCGTTGTGAAAGCAGTCAAGATAAACCAAAATATCGATATTACTGGGTGACATCGATAACATCGGATTTCGAAGTAGAATATCGAATGTTTTACTTCTATTGGGATGTGCCATCACTAGGACCACAAAAAACGCCGCCAAAATAGCATTTCGCAAACTGCAAAATCCAGACAAAATTCACTTGGACAGAGAAGACACCACATCACACAATGAGCAGCATGAGCCTGGATGAATCCATCTGCGCGTATTTCGTGAACAACCTAAAGCCGGACAATGGCAACGGCAGTTCCGATGCGGCGGACACTCTGGAGCAGTTCGAGGCGTCGCTGGAGTTGCTCGGCCAGCAGCTGGCCGAAACACAGATCCGACAAATAAAGCCCAGCGAGGGCTATCCCCTGATAGCAGCCGGCAAGCTGACCAAGAAGGATGTGTTCGTGCTGGCGCAGTTCGAGGGAGACTTCTTTGTGCAGCTCCAGCAGACGAAGGCCCTCGTCCTGGGGCCGCCATGCCTGCTGACATGCCTGCGCAACAACGAGCCCATACCCTCGGCAGCAGTGCCATCTATACGACGGCCATGCGCGACCTGCAGGTGTCCGCCACGGGGATAACGCCCCAGAAGAAGGAGGAGCTCAGTCAGCTGATCCACTGGATGGGCGGCGTCTACTTCCAGAGCTTCGGGCACCGCACCACGCACCTCATCTCGAACACCATCAAGTCCAACAAGTACGAGCAGGCGACGCTGAATGGGGTGCCCGTGATGCACGTCGACTGGGTGCAGTACGTCTGGGAGCAGAGCAGGCGCAGCCAGCGCGAGGGCATCAGGGCCAGCGATCCCGAGTTCGACAAGTACCGCCTGCCCACCTTCTTTGGGGCGAACATCACGTGCAGCGGCCTGGATGTGGCGCGCAAGGATCAGGTGATGCGGCTGGTCAACGAGAATGGCGGCATCTACCACCGCGCCTTCCGCTCCCAGGTGGTGGACATCGTCATCACCGAACAGTCCAAGACGGACACGGAGAAGTACAAGGCGGCCATACGCTACAAGAAGGACGTCCTGCTGCCCGAGTGGATCTTTGACAGCCACAATCGGGGCTACGCCCTGCCCACCAAGGAGTACGAGGTGCGGCCGGGCAAGAAGTCATCCACGCCCACCAGGACCGGCAGTCGTTCGTCTGCCTTGGCGGCTCCCAACGCTGACCAAACGCAGCTCTCGGATCTCTCGCGCATCAGCTTCGTCTCCGGCTCCCGCCGCATGGGCAGCGACCTGACCACGGTGAACGAGACGCTCAGCAGTACCACCACCAGCTCCCCCGCCAAGGAGCTGCTCAAGCAGGCCACCAGCAGCGGCAGGAGCTATCAGCAGATCTTGGCCGAGATTTGCCCGCGACAGGCCAAGAAGGCCGGAACCTTCCTTGACGGCTGCTGCGTGTATCTGAGCGGCTTTCGCCCGGAGGAGCGTGAGAAGCTGAACAGAGTCCTGAACACGGGCGGGGCCACGCGGTACGATGAGGCCAATGAGGGCGTCTCCCACATTATAGTCGGTCAGCTGGACAACGATGCCGCCGCCGAGTACCGGCAGTGGCAGCGCGACGGCCTCATGAGCTCGGTGCACGTGGTGCGTCTGGATTGGCTCCTCGAGAGCATTCGCGCTGGCCGCGTCGTCAGCGAGCTGGTGCATCGTGTGTCCCTGCCCCAGAACCAGGAGCTGGACGTTGCCTCGCCGGCCAGCAAGCGGACGCTGCGCTCCATGAATCACAGCTTCAAGCAGCCGCAGCAGTTGCCCATCCGGAAGAAGCTGTTCGAGCAGGAGCAGGAGCAGGACCGGGCGAAGGATGAGGAGCCGGACCATCAGCTCCTGGATCAGTACTCGCAGGATCAGGGAGCAGTGGCCCAGCTGCCGCCGGCGGACATGAGCCTGCTCCATCCGGCAGCCAGTTCCACGCAGATGGAGATCGTACAGCGGCAGGCCCAGGTCCAGGTGCCCCTGCCCGATCTCAGTGCCAGCGCCATGTCCATAGACTTCGACAAGCTGCACTACCTCTTCGGCCTCTCCGTCTACGTCCACAAGGACTGCTTCAACTCCGAGCTGTACTCGCACTTGCTGACGGAGTGCGAGGCTGCCCAGGGACTGCTGGTCCCAGCGAGCTTCGCCGACGAGGTGGACTATGCCATCGTTAGCTTCGAGGTGGCCTTGGACGAGGATGAGCTGCCGGTGAGGGCGCGGAATGTCGTCACCGAGCTGTTCCTCGAGAGCTGCATGAAGCAGAACAAGCTCCTGCCGCTCGAATACTACCACCGGCCCGTGCCCGCTGCCGCCAAGCGTCAGCCGCTCGGCGGCATGACCATTGTGGTGTCCATCTACGCGGGCCTGGAGCGTGACTTCATCAATGCGACGGCAGAGCTGCTGGGCGCGTCGGTCAACAAGAATCTGAACAAGAAGGAGAAGCCGCTGCTGGTGTGCCCCCGACCCGAGGGCTCCAAGTACGAGGGGGCCATCAAGTGGCAGTATCCCGTGGTCACCGCCGAGTGGCTGGTCCAGTGCGCCAGCACGGGCCAAAAGCTGCCCTACGCGGGTCATTTGGTGGGCAATAGTCCCGAGGATTTCCCCATTTCGCCGCGCCTGAGAGAGAGTAACACGACGAGGACGGCGTCCAAGAGGAGGCAGCGGGAGGAGGCCACATTGATGCCGCCACCCGAGGACGAGGTGGAGAACAACCAACCAGTGCCAGAGCCGACAGCCCCTGCTCCCCAGGTGGCGGCTCCGGAGCTGACGCCGCTGCGCAACAGACGCGTGTCCGAACTAGCCGGCGCCCCAAGCCGTCGCAGCGGCAGCTCCGCATCCACTTCCTCCTCCCCGGACTCGCCCTGCACTCCGCTCAGCCAGGTTGGCGCCCGAAGTCACTACAATTTCGACTTCCTCGAGCAGGTGGTCCAGCGCCTGGACACGGACCAGGACAAGGACTGTGTGCGCCAGATCATACGCGAGATGCGCGAGAATCAGACGCCCGAGCTGGAGCGCATCCGGCGGCAGGCCTGTACGCCAGTGAGTCGTCGCAACCTGCCGCGCCCGGCCCTCGGAATACCGGACTTTTGCCTCACACCCGAGTTCCAGCAGCGGATGGCGGATGACTTCGAACGCCGCTGGCGCCTGCCCACGCAGAAGATCAAGCCGGACACACCGCTGGCGGTGATTAGGCAGCGAGTGATGCGGATCACCTGCGAGACCCTGGGCATTGACTTTGAGGCGGATGAGGATGAGGAGCCGTCCAAGCAGCAGAAGAAGCCGCCGCCGCCGCCGCTGCCTCCGACGACGACGAACCGAACTCAGGCCACAAAACTGAACTTTGATAGATCGCCCAGGACCCCCAAGGCGGCAGTGGTGACACCCAGGCCATCTGTGGACTCCTCAGTCTGCGTCGGCACCCAGTCCCCTTTGTGCCCAACACCCAGAGTGCTCCCGGCACTCCAGCGGCAGCAGCATCATCGGGCGGCGGGTCAGAGGAGGGCCAGAGTACCATTAACTTTGACAAGATCAGCTTCGAGGAGACTGCCGCCGCTTCTGCTTCCGCTTCTGCTTCCGTGGTGGCTCCCGATGTCAAGCAAATCACGGATTACCTGAAGAACTGCGAGAGCCGGAGGAACAGCCTGAAGCGCAGCCGCGACATCGACATGGATGCGTGCCCCGAGAGCGAGGTTCAGTACGTGCAGCCGTTCGAGTCCGAGGGCTTCGCCTTGGGCACCGAGGACATGGTGGACTGGCGCGATCCCGTCGAGTTCAAGGCGGCCAAGCGGCGATCATCGGGCGGTGCCGGTGCCAGTGCCAGCGCCGGAGCCTCGCCCCGCATGCAGCACCAGGGCACGCCCTGCTTCAGCATCTCGTGCGGCGACGATGACGAGAAGCGAGCCGAGCTGAGCGAACGGATCACCCAGCTGGGCGGCAGGCTGTGCGAGAATCTGGTCAACTATGACAGCGCCTGCACGCACCTGCTGTGCGAGCGCCCCAATCGCGGCGAGAAGATGCTCGCCTGCATTGCGGCGGGCAAGTGGATCCTGCACACGCAGTACATCGACCAGTGCCATGCCCGGGGCCACTTCATCGACGAGGCCCCGTACGAGTGGAACAACCCGCGAGCCTTGAGTCTGCCCGAGCTGACGCCCGAAGAGGAGCCCATTGCCGCTGCCGTCCATCGCTGGCGCACCGAGCTGAGTGCACACGGCGGTGGCGCCTTCTCCGGCCAACGGATAATCCTCTGCATCAATGAGCGGAGTGGAGCGGCCATCAAGAATGTGCTGCGTGCCGGCGGAGCCTGCATATTGGAGCCCAAGTCTCCGTTCGCCAACGACCCGTCGGCGTGCACGGCCACGCACTGCTTCGTGGATGTGAAATCGGCGCCGTTGGCGGCCAGAGACTTGTTCCACCTCCAGCAGAACGGAGTGCGGGTGCTCAGCCAGTTAGCCATCAACAAGTACTTGATGAACGGCAGGGAGGCAGATCTCTCCAAGTACGAGCTCAGACCATAGGCTGCAACGGGTCGGGGTCGGGGTTATTAAGTAGGTTTCTAGGATTATCACCATCCTTTTTTTGTGTTAATAATCTCTTCATTTCTGTTTTCCAAGCGAAATCGATATTAATCAGTCTAGTTTATTTTTCCAAACCATCTACAAAAATAAAAGCGTAAAACCTTGTTAAAAACCTAAGCAAATAATTATGACTCTTTTTTTAAAAAGCTTATATATTTTTGTTGTTTTCCGATTCATTGTTTCTGTTTCATTTGGTTTTCAAGTCAATTAAAGTTGTACATTCAATTAAAATTTTATTTATTAGTATTTACTCAAGTAAATTGTATTTTTCATGAATATTTGGTTTTTCTATTCCTTACGCAAAGAGTTTATATAATAAAGTCAACTTTTGATGCCACTCAAATAAGTTTTATTCATTATTAATCACTTTCTATTTATTTTGATTTAAAAAAAGAATTTATATATATTTTCGTTTGTTAATTAAATTAAATACATTATTATAGAAAAATGTCTAAATGAATTCAAAGGAACTTTCTACGCTGAACTTAAACTATCAAAAGAACTGAACTTAGTTTTATTTTGCGCAACAGTCTCTGTGATCATCGCACAGTAATTGCGCCCATAGGCCAAAAATAAAAAAAATCATAACAACAAAACTTCACGAAAAGTAACCAAATCGCCTCAAAATGTCCAAGCTTCTTCGTGGCAAACCAAATTGAAAATATTTGTAATGGAAATTGAGATATTACTAATAAAGTTACTTGTTAATTTGTTCTCGCTTTATCAACTTAAACTAATACATGTTTTTGTCTATATTGTGAACGTCTTTTTATGGTAAGTTTAAATTTTAGTGAAGACCCTCACACAAATCCACAATGTACATACATATGTATGTCAATTTCACAAGAACAAAACTGAACAACTGGGCAAAAGGAGCAAATGAGCAAAAATTAACAAGTGAACAAAAAATCAAGTAAACAAAATTTAACAACTGAAGCGAGCAAAAGAGCAAATAAGAACAAGTGAGCAAAAAGAGCAAGTGAGCAAAATGAACAAGTTAACAAAACGAGCAAGTGAACAAAAAGAACAAATAGGAACATATTCACTCCCTCAGTTTAGAGAACACCTCTTTATTGTTCACTCACTCATGGGCAAACCCAACACTACACTAGATGCATTTATGACAGCGGCTCCATACAAGCCCAACCACTGTGCATCGTCACTACGTAGACTGTCGTCCACAGTGCTAAAAGCAACCTTTGCCGATACAGGCACAGTAAAACTACAATAAATAATAAATTTTGTTGTAAATAAGTAAATAAAATATATACAATTATTTATATTTAGATATTACCATATTACTGTGGAAACTTAAATTTAAAAAATGCAATTAGTTAGGTTCGTCCCAATATGTGACCTTGGAATGCGTTTACGGTTTGCTTTTTGCAAGCTGTTTCTCTGTGATCTCGGCCTTCGCTGGGGTTTTCTTGGCTAACAGGCCCTCACTTTTCCAGGCACCCATCCAATTTTAAAACATAGTTCATTTTGTTTTACCTTTTCAATGTACTCGACTTTCGTCAGAGAGGAGGCAGGCACAAGCGCATGAAACTCACCATCGTTCGGCTTGTCCCTCTATTAACTGAAACACAAAATAAAGACTTAACAGGATCGTTAGACTCAGTTTAAACTGTTGGTATCGATGTTAGTAAGTCTTAGATATCCAGAGTCCATCCAGAATATTGGGGTAAGTCACAATAACTTTCCAACTTTGTATTGCACCTTTTTTATTTATTTTCTTTAGAGAAAAGAAAGAAGTTTAAGAGAAGGAAGGACCAAGCACATTAAACTCACCACAGTTCGTGGTGAGTTCTTGCTTGTCCCTCATGAACAGAATGTTAAGTTAACATACGGAAATTAAGACTCAGCAGGATTGTTAAACTCAGTTTAAAGTTTAAACTGTTGGTATCGATGTTAGTGAGTCTTAGATACCCAGAGTCCATCCCACAGTTCGTGGTGAGTTCTTGCTTGTCCCTCTATTAACAGAGTGTTAAGTTTACATACGGAAATACTCTGTTCCAGCTATGACGATGTTATCGAGCCGAAGCATTTTAAGGACAAAAATTTGCAACTTTGTATTGTACTTTTCATTTATTTAACGTTTATATAGTTGTATGTGTGGGCGTGTGTAGGTGTCTGTGGGTGTTTGTATATAATATATAGCATGTACACATGTGTGTTATGTATGTATAATTTCACTTAGCTTCTCTGTTCGTTCCGTTGCTGTCTGTCAGTTTGTAATTATATAATATATAGCAGTACTTAGAGTATGATTCACATATATATATATGTATCATTTGTGTCTTTACAATCCCATGCTGTTTGTTCATAAAAAATTCTATAATGTATATAAGTATATCTATAGGTATTTAATTGTGGTTGTGTGTTGTGGAATCGCATGCTCTACAGGCTACAAATTCATCAAAATAGATAGTACATCTCCCGATCTGCAACGATCGTGCTTGCTCCACCGATGTTTCTTTCCACTTTCACGTTTGTGGCTGCTTTCTTCTTCGTTTTCTCCTCTTTTAAAGCCGCAATTGGCAGACTGGCGGCATATTTTTGTCAATTTTCAATTTACACTTTTATAAATATTTATATTTAGATTTATATATGTATATTTGTATGCACGTATGATTTTATAATTGTTTGTTTATAGCTTTTAGTTGCAATTTGTTCAGTGTTCTTGTTGGTTTTGTTTTTATATCGCAGCGATAATTTGTTTAGTTTTCCTTAATGTTTCCAATTGTTTTTATAACTCAATCATGAATAATAATGAATCAAAGCCTAAAAGGTGGACGAATAAAATGAATGACGACACAGGAAAACACTTGGATTAATTAATTAATTAATTAGGTAATAATTATTTTAGAAAAATAATAATTATGGAACTTGGAGGAGAGACACTTAGGAATTAAAATTCTCTTTGCTGGGCGTTGAGATTCCCAGTGGCTGTTCGTACTCCGAAGAGGCCTTCTTCTCCTTGCGCTGAGATTTCTCCTTTTATGCTTCTTCTTGTGCAGCTTGGACGCCTGCTGCTCCTTTTCCTCCTCCTCTTGCACGATGTCGATGATGCTGCTACTGCCAGCAGTTGCCTGCGCCTTCTCCTTCTCCTTCTCCTTGTTCTTCTTCTTTTGCTTGTGAGGCTTGGCGGCATCTGGAAGGACATTGTTTGACGCGGGCGTGTGGCTGGGACTGGGCTTGGGCGTGTCGGCATCGATGAGATCGATCACCGGCTGGGCGGAGGCAGCTGACTTTCGTTCGCGCTTGCTTTCCCTGTCCTTGTCCTTGTCCTTTTCCTGTCCTTCTTGGAGTTGCTGGTCGCCACCGCCGCTGGCACCTTGAGATTCTCTTTACCAGCCGCAGATGCCGACTTCTTGGACGACGTCGACCTGGACGCCGGCGCGGGCTCAAAGTCCGTTCTGTGGGTTACATGACAGAGTTAAGGGGTTTTTGTCGAAACATGTATAGCTTGAGCACACTTACATGTCCAGCTCAATGTCCAGAGCTCGGTGCGGATCATTGGGATCGTATTTGCCGTCCTTGTCCTCGCTATCCGACATCGAGACTCCTCGGGCATGTCCAGCGTGGTGTTGACGATGTGCAAGGGCTTCGGCTCTGCAAAAGTTGAAAAAAATTAAGTCAGGATCTTGGACCTGCTCTCCTGCCGAGAGACACACCTCCATCCGACTCGGAACTGCTGTTGTAGGCCACTTTATTCTTAGACTTTTACCCTTTTATGGCCCTTTTATGCTTCTTCTTGCCATCCTTGCCTCCGCCCTGCGAAAGCCTGCTGCTGCTCCTGCAGATACTTGTCCGAGCGCTTGGTGACTGCAGAAAGATCAAAAGGTCAACCACAAAGCCTCGCAAGGATACTATAATCCCATAAACTTACTGCCCACGCGAAGAGCGGCCACACCCTCCATGTCCAGCGGCAACTCCGTGATGGGTATGTCATCGATGTTGTCATACTGATCCGCATTAACCGCATTGGCCGATCCGCTTGCCGTTGGCGTCGACTTCAGGTAGTGCGGATTGCTGGACTGCTCCATAAGGCGGGCCATGCGCTGACGCTCCAGCTGCTCCGGCGTCAGCTCGAGGCTCTGGCGCCGCTTTCCAGCATGACCGCTGCCGCTGCCGCTGCCATCCACACCCGTTCCGCCGCTCACAAAGAGCTCGTCCTTGTCCTGATCCGAGGACGAACTGCTGGCCGCATCCTCCGGCGGCGGTGCATTAATCCACTCATCCAAATCAAGTCCGTCCGGCAGGGGACCTTCCGCTGAGCCTTGGGCGCCACCGGTATCAGTTCCCCAGCAAAGAGCAGTGTTATCTCCTGGACAATCTCAATGGCCAGCGGCGGAATGCCGCCCTCCACCGTCGTCGTCGTGGTGTCCATGATAGCCATGGCATCGTCTGTGGTGGACAGATGGGTACGCAGCATTTCGATCAGCATGCAGGCAGAGTTGGCACGCTCCTGGACCTCGATGTCGCTGGAGCCATTGAAGTGCTGAAGCTTGTCCAGAACATGGTCGCAGAGCTGCCGGAGATAACAGAGATTGAGATAGACCCAAGTAATTCTAAAGCAGCACCACTCACCTTGACCAATCCGGGCAGATCCTGGAGCTCTAGGCACGTGGTGGCGAGCCGGGCAAATAGCTTGATAACGTTCTGCACGTACACGCCCTGGATGTGGCCGGGCAGCTGCCTGGGACGGAGCAGGATGTTGAGCGTCCTCTCGGCATCCTCCAGCTCGCCGGCGAACTCGCCGACAATCCAGGCGGCGGCGTAGAGGACCTCGTACATTGAGTTGCTCTGCGCCGAAACGGCGAACGTGTCCAGCAGATTGGTCATCTCGTTGACGGCAAATTGACGGACCACCGGCACCCGAATGGCCACGTCCAGCAGTTGCTCGGCAATGAGACGGCCGTGCCGTGAGCCCGCCTCCAGCTGAATGAGCTCCACCAGCACGGTGAGATACCATTCGAAGTTGGTCACGTACAGGTAGGAGCTCTGGCCGCAGATCTCGATAACCTTGTAGAGAAGCTCGTCGCGATAGGCCGACCCTTCCGCCCGCTCCATGTGACCCAGCAGACGCTTCACGATCTCCATGAGGTTCTTCTTGGAGACCATGCCGTACAGGAGATCCAAGGCGCGCAGTCTAATTGATTCGTCCTTGTCGTCTAGGCAGGCCAATATGAGGTCCTTGTGCGCCTGCACACTCTTTGGGTGCGTCTTCAAGATCTTAGACATGGCCAGCAAGCCCAGGTATTTCACTAAGGAACAGCAGTACCAGTAGGTTTAATTATTATCAGGTTTTGGACGAAATAATCCCTACAGTACCCAGTACTTCCTTGACTGACCCTATAGTAAGTGAAATCCGAACCGCTGAGTAAATTTGAGTTTTCAATGCTGTTGTCTGATTTGCCTCTGTGGAGCGTTAGGTAGTGAGCTGGACTATGAATCTGATAAACCCGAGTTCGAGTTGAGTCGTAAAATTGTGCTTAGAAATGTGGTGAGTATTCTTAATAGAATTTATATATAATAAATAACTATTGCCTTTCAACTTTCTAGCTAACTCGAGGTCATTAATTTCTCATAAGTAAATCAAGGATAAAAAAAGGATAATGAATGTAATTGTCATGTAAAATAGAAGAGCTGAGCTTTTACACAGTTTCATACAAGTTTAAAACGATTCGTCCTTAATGAATTCAAAGTTAAATAATGTAAAAAGTCTCAAAAGGTTCTTAAATCTCACCAATTTCATTTTTTTTTGTTCTCGAATTATGTACTTAATTTGAGAAAATAAATGTAATTGTCATGTAAAATAGAAGAGCTGAGCTTATACACAGTTTCATACAAATTTAAAACTATTCCTCAATAAATTCAAAGTTAAATAAAGTAAAAGGTCTCAAAAGGTTCTTAAATCTCACCAATTTAATTTTTTGTTCTCAAATTATGTACTCAATTTGAGTAAAATCAAACATCGGTATCCATGTAACTACCATTTTCATGGGTACTCATATCATCGATTGACCCTACAAAAGGAGGACATTTCATACAAAAATTGAAATGAACAAATTCATCGACTAGGGTTAGTAAAGTAAGTACTGGTGGTTCCTTGTAAGGAGTCGTACTACTACCTACGAACTAGGGCGCAGTACTGAAGGAATGTTGTTTACTTACGGTTCTGGTCGGAATCCTCGATGAGGATGCGCAGCTTCTGGACGCAGAGCTGGATGGAGGCACTGTGGTTGGGCATGCCGCTGCTGATGCTGATGAGCACCGCGATCACCGTATTGATGCACTCGTATAGGAGACTCATCGCCGAAGTGCTGTTAAGTGAGTGGGGTTCGGTTTTGGTTTTTTTTTTTTTGGTTTTTGTGTTTGTTTGGGTTTTTGTTGGTTGTTGGTGGTTCGGTTTTTAGTGAGTTTGAGAAAAAAGGAACTTGTATTAAGAATAAGCTGCGGTAAAGCGACAAACATTGTACTACAACAATAGCAATAGCAATAGTATAATGTAACAACAATAGCGAATATCGAGAGCGATAACACTTAGCGATTATAGCGATAGACAACAGCAAAACACAATATATTTCGCAAAGCAACGCAGCAAAGGCAACCGAAAAAACCAACAACACCTACAAAACAACTGCAACGGCTCGATTCGTTCTTTTGTTTTTCTTTTCTTTATACGTCTTACTGTTTTATCTTTTGTTCTCGATGAGTGTGCTCGCTAAGCAGACAATCGATAGACAAACAATCGATAGGCAAACGAAAAAGAGCGAGAAAGAACTAAAACAAAACAAACACAAACTAGAGCAGGATGGCGACAGTTATAAGTTGAGAGCGAGAAAATAGAGATAGAGAGCGCGACACATGAAGGTGGCAAATGACTTAAGAAGCAGAAAGATGTTTTATACATGGAAATGATACACAAAAATTAGGAGTATAATATCGTATTTAGTCACACAATCATCGAGTATCGATCGACGATTAATCGGTCGCATTTCGATATGAATTAATTGCTATTCTCGCTTTGCAATCGTTTTCCACACATTTTCCGGGCTTCCAATTCATTTTTTGTTTTTTTTTTTTTGTATTTTGCAATGATTTTAAGACTTGCCTATGAATTAGATTTGTGAGTGGTTCTATTAATTTCTTTCCTAGCCGGGGTTCTAAGGGGTTAAAGCGCCAAACTGCAAATGCAAAGAGAAAAAGAAACAAGCAACAAATTATAATTTACATACAATCGAAAAATCATCAACAACATCCTTATCCACAATTAAAACTATAACTAAAGCTAAAACCGATAATGGAACTCAACTTAAATGTAAGATATAAAATAAAATATATTAAACTAAAAATCTCTGCAGAAGATTCTCATTTCTCTAAGTCTTAGCTGTTGGTGTGGTTGGTTTAGTCCTTTTCCTTCCATGATGATGGTGTCTATATAATATTAAGAGTATCTTCGGGTCTTGAGCGTTTGCTTTCGTTGTTTTATTTGTTTGATTAGCGAAATAAGAGTGTCATTAAATTGGTTTCAGGTTTTGTTATGTTTCATTGTTGCTTCCATTAAATCAAGCGAATTAAGCAGTTTTGTAAACACAATAAAAGCCGAAGGAGTACGACGTGGTGAGTTGGGTTCGAGGTCAAGGTGAATCGAGGTAAGTTTACTTTTGATTTAGGTGAGTAATGGAATAAAGGCTCTTCAAATACACTCCAACGAACGTATTTTTTATTTTGTACTTAATAGGTACTTTTAATTATTAGATATTAGAGATCAATCCAATAGAGTCTCTAACATTAATACGTTACTTTTGGAGGAATTTGGAGTACATTTTAAGCAAGCTTTATTCATTTTGGAAGGATATGTGTAAGGAACATTATGTGCATCACCATCAACATCATCGGTGTACAAAATATAGTGTATTTATTGAAATTGTAGTGTCAATTTTGGGTTAATTTCAATACAATTCAATTGAAATCAATTACGACGCTCATGTGAGTGTGGCAAGGTGTGTCTTATGTGTGGTGAATATGGTGAATATGGTGAATAAACATTGGAAGGAGCTTCAACACAGTGATTTCTTCTTCACCTCGCACAACGTAATCAAAACTCAAAAGGGATAAATCACTAAGGAATCGCTTGCAATTGAAACAATCAGGAGACCAAATAATAGGTTAATACCAACGAAACAAACTATAAATTGTAAATAGTAAAATGCTTTAGAGTAAAAATCAAAGCGCGTGCTGAATTTGATGAAGTTTTTGGATTAAATTGCCATTGTTGTTGGTCTGATGAATGAATTAATTATTTAATTAAAGAAAAGCGCGCGATAAAACCTGGAAATAATTTCAATTAGGGGCTGAGTCAATTTGCGTCCCAGCGCCGGTTCAATTGTCGTGAGGCTCGCGAACTAAAATTCATTCGATTTCATATTTCATTTTTCGTTTTCATTTCATTTTATATATATAAAATATATATTTTTGGAGTGGTTTTGTTTTGTTTTGGAGGCGGGAGCAGAGGGAGGAGAGGGGAAGGAGTAGTTGTAGTGTTAATTAACATTTTGTTTAGACAACAAAAACAAATTCATTGTCGTATATAAAAGTATATATACAGCAAAAGGAAAATGGTGTTTGTTCCGTGAACAAACTTATAAACATAAAAAAATAAATAACAGATAACTTAGGTAGTTAAAATCATAATTAATAATAATAATTGTAATAATAATAATAATCATTGTGGTAAAAGGTGGCCAAGTGCGTTGGATCAGCACTCACTCACCAGCTTGATGATCTTAATCAGCATCCAGTTGTTGGTCGACGTGGTCATCAGCTTGAAGAAGATCGGCGCCAAGGGCAGGTAGTTTTGGGTTCTTACGCGCTAATTCACATATAACATTCACGGCAGCCGATTGAACTCCTAAAAGGTGACAGCAAATGGAAATATAAATGTATTCATTGAGTGATAAGCCCCATATTGAACAGTGTTAAACCTGGATCTGGGTCTTCCAGTTTCTCTTTCAGTTTGGGAATGCCGGCCTCAGTGCTTCGGGATATCGTAAAATACTTTATACATCATAAGGACGGCTTTCATGCGCAGATACGGTTTCGTTGAGCTCATCTGTAAAGAGAAACAAGCAAGCAAATAAAGAGAATGAACAAATCAACGTATAACAAATATTTTTAAGGAGCTTACCAGTGTCATAATATCATTGGCCAAATCGCGGGACAGATCGGGTGATATAAAACAGCTCAGACCGCTCAGGGCCACACCGGCGTCGTATTGGTTCTGCGAGTTGAGATCCTTGCGTATCATATTCGTGGTCAGCATAAGCAGCTGCAAAGGGAACAACAAAATAAATAAATATTTAATAATAGTAAGTGTATTTGAGAGTTTCAGAATGTCCAGAATGAACCATAAAGAAAAGAAAATAGACTTTGAATTGAATATAATGAATAACTCTAAATTAGTTTCCCTTTTTACATATATTCATAGGCAAGATTGAAATAAACAAGTGGGAAAGCTACAGTCGAGTGTGACCGACTGCGAGATACCAGTACCCAAAGCATTGTGGGTGAAATTAAATAGCACATGAACACGGAAATAAGAAAATGTTGACAAATGAAGACAAATATTGCTAGAAACATGTTGAACAACACTCAAAAGAGACAAATGTTGCTAGGAACATGTGGAGCAACACCCA
The DNA here is from genome assembly GCA_014170255.2 of Drosophila triauraria. Lineage (NCBI taxonomy): Eukaryota > Metazoa > Arthropoda > Insecta > Diptera > Drosophilidae > Drosophila > Drosophila triauraria. The sequence goes on along the minus strand of CM024333.1, from coordinate 26,176,009 downwards.
ACAAAGACAAATGTTGCTAGGAACATGTTGAGCAACACGCACGTGCGCTCCTCTCTCTCAAAAGTTTACACAGAAACTTTATTGTTTAATAACTTCTATGTTTATCATCCGATTTTACTCAAATTTTCAGAACACGTCCGCGATTGCCTACTTATTAAGTCCATCTATTTATTTTAAGCCGAAAATTACGCCTATAGCTAATATAACATTTTTATGATTTTCGGGGCGGAAGTGGGCGTGGGCAAATTTTAAAACAAAGTTGATCTGCGTGCAACAGATGCCAATGTTGTCACCAAATTTGGTAACTCTAGCTCTTATAGTCTCTGAGATCTGTTTACCAACACGGACGGACGGACAGACAGACGGACATGGCTAAATCGACTCGGCTGGTGATGCTGATAAAGAATATATATCCTCTGCCTGTTACATACATTCTCAGTTGGCACTAACTAATACCCTTGTACCCTATGGGTATCGGGTATAATGATCAAACTTTACTTGACTGCATTCTTCTGCATGTCCTCGGAGAGTGAATACAAGAACAGAGAAGTCACCAGAGATCATGGTGTGTTCTTTGCATTCACCTCTCGCTCTCTGTAGTATTTGATCCCTGTTAACCCTTAACATAACAACTATCCATGTACTATGTAGTGTTGGGTTGCTCATGAGTGAGTGAACAAAAAGTTGTTCACTAAACTAAACATGTTCTTTCCTACATGTTCTTTTTGTTCACTTACTCTTTTTGTTCACTTGCTCATTTTTGCTTACTTACTCTTTTTGCTCACTTGTTCAGATTTGCTCTTTTGTTCACTATTGTTCAGTTGTTCAATTTTGTTCTTTTTGTTCACTTGCTCATTTTGCCCACTTGCTCATTTTACTCACTTGTTCTGTTTTGCTCTCTTGCTCATTACTGCTCAGTTGTTCAATTATGTGACAAGTGAGCAAGTGAGCAATGAGCAGTGAACAAGTGAGCAAGTCAGCAATGAGCAGAGAACAAGTGAGCAAGTAAGCAATAAACAAGCAAGCAAAATGAGTGAGTTGACTCTTTTGAAAAAAAGAACAAGTGAACATGTTCACCCAAATGAGCAGTATTTACCCAACACTACCTTGTTCATTCCAGTATTCAGTTCGAACACGTAATTTAAGATTTTGGCACTCACCTCGCTATCTGGATGAAAACACTGACTGGCCGCCAGGTAACCAATTCGCTTGCAGGTAAATCGGGACGAGCTCATCACCTCGATGATGTTGAAGCCTGCCCACGAGATGTCGTAGCCCAGCATTTGTATCTGTCGAAGTCGCAATAGAATCAATAATAAATATTAACACATTCTGCTGATTTTGTGCAAAACGAATCAAAAGATGTGTGTGTGTGCCAAGGACTTGTCGTTTGCATCTCGTTTGCTTCCAGCCTTACAGTCGCTGGTGAAATATTAATTTCAGTTTATAACTTTACACTATTTTTCCAAACTAAACAGACCAAATTGAATACGTTTTCTTTAGGTTTCTTCTTGATTTCAAATTAAATAATTCATTGAATATATAGCTTTAGTGTGCTTTCCTATTCAATGGCCCTGACTGTGCGCACTAAATTGTTCTGTTGATGGCATCTCTTTTGGTTGGCTTGTTATTGTCGCCGCTTCGCTTGTTACCGTCACATTCCTGCTGTTGTTTTGTCCTTATTGTCGCACTTGCCTACAAGGACCCGACCCCGACCACGTACCTCAGTCAATTTGCGTCAAGTGCAGAAGGTAACCAGAGATGCCGATGCCGGCACATTCTAAGCCCTCTTCAAGGGAACTGCAAGCCTTGCAAACTCAAGGGATTTTCTTTCCTATTAATTTTCAAATAAACTTTCTATAAGCCTTAAACTAAAAACCTAAGGGCATGGTATGTTTTGTGGTGAGTGTTTGCAACTTACGTAGGTCAGCTTGGCGACTGCATTGCACTTGACACTGATATTGTCCTGTCGCAGCTCCTGTTTGATCTCCTCAATGCACGTCGATATGTATTTGGCCTGTGAAGAAAGTCGAGGTCCATAAAATTAATTTACGTATACGTATTTTATATGGTGGGGGTGGAAAATGTGCAATGACAGCAAAACCATAAAAAACCAACAACAAATCTGTGAATGGTCCAGAGGCTATCAGTTTCATACACCCCTCACTCACATTAACATTCTCGGACACAAATACCACACAATACAGTAGAGGTCAACAAAATAGATCCCCACACCACATGTAGGAGCTTATTGATCTGATTCATAATCTATAAAAGTCCAGAGGGATTTTTAGCCTCCTAAGACAACAATTTAAGAGCCAAGAAATATGCTTCGTTTTAAACTTTAAATAGTGATGTCTTCACACCTTTTAAGTTATTTAAAATTATTAAAAACAAAAATGAGAATTTTAAAAGATCTTTACAGATTTTAAGGGTAAAATTTAAAAGAAAAAAAAACGTTTTACATCAAAATTTATTAATAAATTAGATTATGTTATACTACTAATGGTTACCAGCAGACGCTGTTTTCTAAACAGAAAAAAGCTTTTACATACAATTTTATTAATAAAATATACATATTAAGTTAAATGTTATGTTATTGGTAACCTTTAGAAAAGCAACAGACACAGCGTCTGTTTGAAGGTTTTCATTGGAATGTTACTAAACCATAAATGGAATCAATAATAATTATTGGACATTATGTGAATATATCATTGATAAAATGAAGAAAACAAAGATTTTTGTAAGCAGTCAATTTCCTAATCACAGCGCAGATTAATGGATGGCCGCAAAATTGCATCTAATATGTTAGCCACAGCTGTAAAGCAAGAAAAAAGCCTGGAAGCCACCGTAGAGAACTATTCGCCCTCTGCCACCCAGCTACCGTTACTTGAAATCCTGCCGCCCTGCTATCCACTTCCCGCTTAACGTTAGAAAGAGAACGGAAGAGACTTCCAAACTCGAACGAAAGTCAAACATCTGTGAGCGGACCGCACACAGCTGATAAGGACCAAAAGGCAATCAGCGAGGGAATTTACATGAGTAAATATTTGATAAAACGTGCGTTTGCACAACAACAACTGCAAACACTCGCGCTCACCTTAGCCTTCACCCTCGCGCTGGCTGTGCACTTCTTCCCGAAATTGACATAGCAGCATTAGCCGCTAATTGAGTGAGTGAGTGTGAGGTGGAGGAGGGAGTTTGTCAGAGCTGAGTTGAGTCCGTGTTTTGTGCTCTTCTCCTTCTTGCCTTTTGCATTGTTGGCAGATGCCAACACACACGCGCCTACACTTTCACTCATACACGCTCGCACTCACACACGTACGCCTTGTAAGTCACACAGTCAAAACTCTAACAAAATTCCCTTAATGCAAACGAAATTTGTCAGCCAATTAGCGAGTTCTAATTGGAAATACAGCTGGGCTACGGGGCGTGTCAGTGGGCGTCGGGAGATGGCAGCACTAGAGGGCGGGGAGGATAGTAAAAGGACCTGACCATCGACACACGCTGCTTACCTCATTATCCTTGTTGTTCCTGATGCCGCGCACCAGATCAGTTAGGTTTTATCAAACATACGCTCAAAAGTTACCCTTCACTTTCTTCAGAGCCATCTTCGCTGGCTTTGTGTTGGTGTTGTTGTTCTTGTTCTTGTTGTCTTGCTGGGTTGGCAAACTGTGCAGCACCGCGGATTTTCGATTTATTTGCTTTTATGTGCACCGGCAGCAGCAGCACTCGCTTTCTTCTATTTTTCTATTTTGTTTTCTTTTTCTGCACTTGCAAAGTTGCTGCTAAACAGTGTTGCCAAATGAAAATGTAGCTTTGCCCTAAAAATCTCAAAGAGTCGATATTTCCCTCTAAAAATCCAGTCTTCCCAATAAATTAAAAACTGTTAATTTCAAGTAATTAAGAGAAGAAATATCTTATTATGACGTGATATATATTGATATTAAAAAAGATTTTTCAAAATATTTTGTTCACTTATTTTGCTTTCTTAAATATGTCGAAAATAAATTGCATTCTAATATTTAGTATATATATTATATACCAAGTTTATATTAACTAAATATAATATAATTAGTATTAATAACAATTAATTAACTCACTCAGTCAAATTCATGGTTGTTTTGTTCTCAGACTGCCAAAGGCACCTGGTTTTAATAACTTAGTTTAATCACTTTATAAGTTAATTTAAATAATCGTTTGTTCGCGCCAAGTCACATAAAGGGTGAGAGAGCAAAAAATTGGGAAAGCGAGAGCATACAAATTGGGAGAGCAAGAGAGCAGAGAGCAGAGAGCAGCTCTGAACAAAACGTGAAGATTTAGTGATGGGCGGTGGCCAAGATACCGCACATCACTGGCGATACATCGATAGCTGTACCTACTACCAATAATCGATAGTCCGAATACTCGCATGTCGATTTACAATTTGAAAAGAAGCAACAAGTTTGAAAAGAGGCAAATAAAGTAAAGCAAATAACAATAAGTTTCTTACCATAATCCAGATATTTATATCAAAAACAGAACAACAGACATATTTAAAGAAACTAATTGCAGATCAACAATTAAGCGTTTATTTCAAGATCGCTCAACATTTTAAAATGCATCGATGCACAAAACATTTCCATTCAAAATTCGTAACAACCTTCTTATTTTAAGTTTTGTTTTTTGTTTAGTTTTTCTTTTGGCAATTGACCAGCGCACTTGGGGAAATGAGTATTAACAATTGTTGCTAGCTAAGCTTTAGCGACACTTTAGTTTATGTCTCTGTTTATGTAAAAATAAGCAGCGGTTGTCTGTAATAAACAATGTGCGTTGTAATACTTGAGTTCTCCATTGGAAGTATTAATATAAAAAGAAATGGGAGATAGATACTTGAGATATCTTTGAGTTGATTTGATCATAAAGGCTGCATGTCATTTTAGCAGATGATGTTGCTATTCCTTTAACGCAAGGGCCGTATAGCGGCTGCTGTTCATAACGAATACGTTACTCAGCCGCATGTGTTCGAACGTGAGCGGCTTGCTCAGGTTGGTATCGCGCTTCTTGTAGTATTCGTTGAAGTCCAGCCGTGTACCGAAGAGCTGGAGATTCGGGTCTTGGTTGGAGTTGAGGGTCATCAGGAAGCTGCTTACGGCCTTCTCGTATGCACTGGCAATATCCTCCAGGCTGCGTCTGGCCATAATTACACACTGCTCAAACAGTTTGCACTCCTCGTCGCGCTGCAACTTCTGTTCGGTGGTCAGGCCGAATTTTCCCTGCTTCTCCGACTCCGCCACCATTTCGGCCATTTTCTGGCGGGCCTCTAGCTCCCTGTAGCAGTTACTGTAGTAGCGCGCTTGCCAAGCCTCTAGGGTAATGATGTTGTCGTACACAGTCTCCAGGTACTGCTGTTTTGCGTCGGCTGGCCATGGAAGCAGCCCACCGTTATGTCGTTCAGGAACTTCTCGTGGGCATCCAAGATCTCGTCGAGGGTATTCGCGGCGCGAAACTTCTTCTGCAGCTCAACCCAGTTACATTCGATCACTTCAAAGAGTATGTAGTATTGCATCTGATGGATGAAGTGCATGATCTCCGAAGTAAATAGATGCAGGCGGTGTGACGTACTGCCAATCTCCGAGCGCAACAAGCCAAGCTTCTGTAAAGAGTGAGACAAAACGAAAATTAGTTCATATTCAACCTATTTTAAGCTTTTAATTAAATAACTCTCAATCCCAGGTAAAAATAAACCAAAATGCCGTTAACGAACCTGTTGTTTGTAACGGAAGTAATGACAACCCTAATGTATTCGATTTCCAGACAAATCGATAAGAGCCCCACTATCGACTATCGATTGCGCCTTTGTTTACATTTGCGATTTAACCCGTGAATCGGCTTTCGGATTGGATTCTCTCAATTTTCTTAGTCTTATCAGTGTCTGCCCTGTTGCGGAGATAACTGATTACAGAGTTGCCAGCGATGTCGCTCTCGATCTTCAAAGACCTGCCGGCGGAGCATCCGCGCAACCTGATTCCCTCACTCTGCAGGCAGTTCTACCATTTGGGATGGGTCACCGGCACCGGCGGCGGGATGAGCATAAAACTCAAGTGGGTGCGGGTAGCCAATCCCAATGTTTATCTCATGGATTTGCCTTTGCAGCGATGAGATCTACATAGCTCCGTCGGGTGTCCAGAAGGAGCGCATGCAACCGGAAGATCTGTTCGTGCAGGACATTACCGGCAAGGACATTCAACTGCCGCCGGAGATCAGGGGTCTGAAGAAGAGCCAATGCACGCCGCTTTTCATGCTGGCCTACCAGCATCGCAATGCCGGCGCCGTCATCCACACGCATTCCCAGCACGCCGTCATGGCCACGCTCCTGTGGCCCGGCAAAACCTTTCGCTGCACGCACTTGGAGATGATTAAGGGCGTGTACGATGAGGCGGACAAGCGGTATTTGCGCTACGACGAGCAGCTAGTTGTCCCCATTATCGAGAACACGCCCTTTGAGCGTGACCTGGCTGATAGCATGTATGCCGCCATGATGGAATATCCGGGCTGCAGTGCCGTCTTGGTGCGACGCCATGGGGTCTACGTTTGGGGACAGACCTGGGAGCAGGCCAAGACCATGTGCGTTGTTTATCTAAGGGAGCTTACTAACCAATCAAGCCTATCATTGATCCAATTTGTTTTGTTTTCGTTAAAACAGGTCGGAGTGCTATGACTATCTGTTCTCCATTGCAGTGGAAATGAAGAAGGCTGGGCTCGATCCGGAGAAGTTTCAGAACTCGTAGGGAACTGGATGGCATTTTGAGACTTGATAAAAAACACACACACATATAACCTACATATATAAATATGATTCAGAAAAGATTCTGGCAATAAAACATCCACACATTGAAATTTGACTGTTTTTCTATATTTTCAACAAGTAGTTTAGAAAAGTTTTAAAACAACCAATTATTTTATGTATTGTAGGATGTAAGATGTATGTATAAAGGATTATCATTTAGTTTTTTTTTTGTAATGACTGAATATGTGTCCAAAATTTGCCTTAATTTTAGTACAAATTTTAAAATATTTCCAGAGACTTCGGAATGTATTGATGATATTTGCACTGAGCAGCTACAGGGGGTTTTAGGAATGTTTCTTGAATGGGCCTGTGAGGTGACATATTTTGGATGGCAAAGTAATCTTTGGGGACACTTGAGGCCTTATCGCCGGTTTTATGGGCATTTCAAACTGAGTGCGCACTTTGCACTAAAATTTGGACTAGGAGCGTGGTAACAGCTGGCCAACAGCTGATAAACGCTGTTAAAGGTCCATGTTAAGCGCAGCATGTTAATGTTAAAGTCTAAACTCCACACCTGCTACAGTGGTTAAGAAAGCTGATAAAAATTGCACTGTACTAAGCGTTTCATTTTCTTTAACTAATAATTATGTAATTCCCAAAATTGGGAAACATATAGGTTTGACACACTAATTTATAAATTTTTCTAGAAATAGATAAGACAAACATAATATCATACAATTAGTTAAAAGTTTCTAACCAACTCGAATAAATTATGTTGCTAGATCCCCATTTTTCTGCTGTTTCGATCCCACTGTGCATCAGCTGGCTAACATTTGAGCGAAAGCGAGAGCACATCACACCACCGACGCACCAACGCATACGAAATCGCAACGAGTGCGAGAGGGTGAGCCGGAGACCTCTTACCGGCTCTCTTTACAGTGGTGTGCTTATATTGCCGTCTCGCCCTGGCGCCGACAATGGGTGAGAGTGAAAAAGGCGACAATAAAATCGCCGATTGCACGCTGCCTGCCCATTACTTCGCATTCTCCGCTCCAAGCGTAAGCATTTTCTACGGCGCACTAGCGAAAAGCCCCGCTAAATTTTCCCCATTTTCTCTATTCCCGGAAAAACATACAGAAAAGCTCACATCACACACGCACACAGCAAACATGACTCTGCAGTCGGACGCCGTTTTCCAAAAGATCATCGATGGCCTGAAGGAGAACGAGGCCAAGGCCAAGGCGGTCAACGGTGTGTTCCTGTACAAAATCACCAAGGACGGCAAGGTGGCCAAGGAGGAGTAAGTAGTAGTAACACCCTTAAACACCCGCACATACCATTACGTGGTCTTTGTGTGTGTAAGCGGTGAGAGCGGGCTGGGGCAGCAGTTCAAAGTGCAGAGTCTTTCTGCCTGTGTACTTTGACACTTCCACAGCTGTTGGCTTTAACATTTATATGCTGTTATGTTCCTTTAACCGGGTGAAAGTCTATTTATATTAATTAAAATAATAACAAAGTCACCAAACCCTAGAAAAACCCACCTGAAATACGAGAATCAGTGCCCGCTCTTTCCTAGTTTCGTGTTTCTGGCTCAGATATCCAGAATTTACATCTTCCTTGTTATAAGTAGCATTTCCCTTTACAGAATATCTTAAATAGGTTCAATATGGTTGTTAGGGAATGCCTTTACTGGAAACCAAAGCCCTGAAATGCCCAGAATATCGCAAATAACATGTATTCCCTCGTTATCTTACAGCCCTGGACTGCAAGAACGCCAAGGCGTACGAAGGACCCGCCCAGGGCGTCAAGGTGGACACCACTCTGACGGTGGCCGATGAGGACATGGTCGACATTGCTCTGGGCAAGCTCAATCCCCAGGCTGCATTCATGAAGGGCAAGCTGAAGATTGCCGGCAACATTATGCTTACCCAGAAGCTGGCGCCGCTCCTCAAGACCGATGCCAAGTTGTAAGGAGGAGGATGGAGCTGGAGCAGCAGGAGCAGCCCGCACAACATTCCTCAGCAAAAATAGTGTGTGTGTCTTCTAAACAATTTTTTCTGTGCTTGTGTGTGTGTATTCTCGTGTAATCTGTATTCGTGTTTTTGTTTCACCGCGTAATTGATTAATTAATGTTATTTTTGTACGGGAGAAATCGCCTACAAGAAAAGGACTAGAAAATAATACATAAGGCGAACTATCGAACTATATATTCGTTGTGCACTTTGATACTACGGTTGGGTTTATCGCTGAGTGGGTTTAATCTTAATGGATTAGATTGAACGCTAATCTTATCTTCGATTTCTTCACTGAACAACCTTCTTGAATTTCGACTTCCTTCAAAAGCTGCAAACTACAGACGATGCTTTCTAGCTTTCTAAATCAACTTTTAAGAGTCCAAGTATTTTCAGAGACCAGCAAGAGATCAGACCATTCTTTAAATAGGGATTTCTTAGATCAGGTGAATGGAAATCTAGAGTGACCCCGCTGCGGTTATCTGCATCCATGCGGATGCACTCGAGACGAGCGCCATTGATAAGAAAGAAATTAATGCCAGGCACTGGCACTGGCACAGGCACAGTAAACTCACCTTCGCGTTGCTCATCTGCACGTTCCATATCTTCATTGAGAGCACAAACTCGATGTGCTTCATGCGCCACAGGGGCTTAAAGATGGCCTTGTATATGGGCATTGTTGGCTCCAGCATAGTGGCCAACGGGCCGTGGACGGTGTACTGCAGCGAGATGATGTCCCAGCCGCAGTCGCCGGGAATGGCGCCTGCAGGACGACATCAAGTGGTTGAGTATCTCGGGATCCTCGTGGTGTGCATTCTCGCAGCGCAGAGCGGCATCCAGCATGGCGGAGAGATCGTGTGCGTATATATCAGTGCCCTTGCGCTCGAGTTCATCTCTGCAAGGAAAAGTTTCGATATATTAAGGTCACTTTTCGGTAAAGGCTAATACTTACTTCATATGCTCGATGAGAATGCTGACAAAGTCACCTTGACCCAGGAGCAAGTAGCGACGCATGCCGTAGAGATGACTTAGGAGCTTGTGGGGACCCACCATGATGTCCAGAACATGCTTGGAGGTCTGCATGTAGCAGGTTTCTACAGCGGCATGCCAATGTGTGTCCTGCACGTACGCATATATTTGGTCAGCTGCCAGGATTAAAGGATTTAAATAATAAGAAAAAGCTCAAGACTCAGGCTTGCACTCACTATTATGGTCCATGATCTCCTTGATTTCGTCGCGGTTCTTGCCCAGATCCTGCATCTCGCACACCTCCCTCAGAAAGTTGATGCTCTTGCCCGTCTTAAGGATCTTGTTGGCCAGTTCCAATTGCACAAACTTGGGCAGCATGGGCAGGCGCAGACGGAACTTGTCGTGCCACAGGCGATCCGGGCCGACATCGTTGAGGACTTCCACAAAGAACTCGCCGTAGAGATCGATAATGCCGCCCTCCAGCATCCATCTGGAGATCATGCCGCCTAGCGGGACACAGACAGCGTTGAGGAGGTCACGCACCAAATCGCTGACCAACGGATTGCCATTGTCCAGCATGTCGTACAAGGTCGATGCCAGCTCGCCGCCCTTCAACATCTGGCACTTGTTGGCGACTTTCGTCAGCCACTGCATCCGGTGCAAGGGCTTCACATACCACACGAGCAGCCCTAACAGTGTCAAGTCCTCGCCTTCCGGGGTGGCAACGACCTGGATGGCTCTCTATAGCCCTTCACTGTGTCGGCTAGGAACGCCACCTGGCCGCGGAAATCCATCAGCTCCTGCCGGAGTTTAGTTATCAGGGCCTGGCCCATGATTCCCATCGGATTATATCCGGTCGTCACGTCCGCGAACTTGGCCACGCGATCGTGATAGTTGCCCAGTTCGGAGGCGAAGGAGCATGCCCGCCTGCTCTTGGGTCAGCGTCTCAGTATTTATCGGGTCCAGCTTAAAGCATCCACTGACGACGTCCTTCTTCAGATATTTACCCTGGATGCCGATAAACGAGTTAATGGCATTCAATACCAAATTCTGAGTAAGGTCCGGGTCCCCTTTGGAGTTCAACATCTCCACGTAGTTCGGCAAGGACTCACGCGACAATCCCTTGCCCGACTGCGAGGCGTCGTAGGAGAAGCCATTCCCATTCTGATACGGCGAGCTGTTTCTCTTAATGTTGGGGTTTATATTGCTGTGGCGCTGCGCGGGCTGTTGCTATTGCTGTTGCTGTTAACGTTGAGGTTCATATCGCTGGGGTTGCTCCGCAAGCTGCAGCGCGAACTGCTGCTGTTGCTTCGGGAGCTGGCAAGTACCTGACTGAGGTAATCACCGCTGCTGCTGCCGCTGACACTGTTGCTCCCGCCTGAAGCTGGCGCTGGCTCTGGCTCTGGCTCTGACTCCGGCTCCTGCATGTGCTTCTCCGCCAAGAAGAGCAGGAACTCCACCAGCGAGTGCCGGTGCTGAGGATTGAGTTTCAGCAATACGAGCTTATTGTAGTGTATGGTAAAGTAACTGACTACATCTCCGTCCTCGTGGGAGCTCAGAATGCGCGTTATCTTCTGATGCATTCGCTGAGCGGCGTCGAAGGAAGGTTGGCTATGCAGTGAGCAGCACGGGCCATAGTGTCCTCTAAAGGATAAGATAATTATATATGGGATTTATGTATTAGAAATTGATGTAGATATAGTACATATTTTACATAAATAAATATTTTTATTTATCCAAAGAATAAGAAAGTATTTTACTTTTAAAATCCTTTAGAAATAAACTCCAAAAATGCTTAAATATGAAACAATTCATTAATTAACTCTTAGGTTTGATAGCGTTCGAAGGTGTTCAAAAGCGTTCGAAAGTGTTCGAATTCCATATTTAACAACAATAACATCCTATCAGCTCTGTTTACATCGACGAACGAGTGCCCTTCTTTTCCGACGAGACTATGTACCTTCTATGTATCAAGATTTCTTTGTTTAAGCTAGAAATTATAAATTATATCTTCAAAATTAATAATAATAATACAGGCAAATGACGGAAAATAAAAGATATTTCCTATTGAATCCTCGATAAAATTAAGAATTAACAAATCTTAACTGTTGTTTTTTTTTTTATAAATTTCAACTTTCTGAACTGAATAGAATCAGAATGTATGAAAAATTTACAAACCGAAAATTTAATAGTGCCCTCTCGTTCACTCTCATTGCTAAGTAACACTTTTTAGTCGATCTGACTACTGTTTAGGCTTTAAACCAGAAAATCTTACCATGAATATAAGTAGGCTGTTCCTGAACGCAGACGAGCAAATCCTTGAGAATTATCATCAATTTGGAGGCCTGCTCGGGGTAACCATGGAGCCAAATTTAAGCTGCATATTTTCAGACATTGTGCTTGCGAGTTGCTGAATCCGGGAATCCAAAGCTGCGCGCGCAATCCCTTTCGTTTGCTCAAAAGACAACAAAAATCACAGCGAATTTCGTTGGCGTCGTCAAATGCAAGGCAAGGAACAAATGGTTGACAAATATATAACAGCACACTGTCGCCGGCTAGGATTCGGGATAACAATACACTTCACTAGCTGACAATGCCGGAAATGTCGTCGTGATATAGAGTTTCAAAGAATTCGAGTGGCGCGTACTTTGTGCAAATTTAATAAATTATCAAAAGCAACAACTAAACATAAGAATGCAGTGTGACCGTAAATGTAACGGGTTCATACCAAAAGGAGATGTTTTACGCGCCAACGGTGTGTACACACTATTTTCAAATAATTTATTTTATGGGAATGCAAGTTAGCAACGAAAATGGATTTTAGAAAATAAGTTTTTCTAATTTAAAATTTAGCTTACGGTGCTTTCAAAGTATTTGTTTGTCTTGTGCTATAGTCTGGTATTTTTGAAGAAATTAATGAAGTTTAG